>JAMKCH010021385.1:0-64523 GCA_023653785.1 Ophioderma brevispina | reverse complement strand
TTTTGATCATAACTATTGAACTAACAACCTGCAGATTATGGCAAACCTTCACCTTTTATTAATCCTGGAAATGTAACAACACGTTGGCATACTTTTCGACGCGTTTTGATACTTTCATATTTTGACCCATGTATAACGTTACCCCCTTAAAAATATAGTTCCATCCTTTGATTTCAGTAGACTTTTGATATGTGTTTTTAAGGTTATTCTCAATACAATTCTGTTGGAATTGAGTCTGTTGCAATTAGTGTTGGTTAAGGCAGCATTCATTCTATTTTGACTGGCCTTACTACCTTGCATTGTATGTAGAGGGTCCATACTAACGACCAAAGTGTCAAACCAGGTCAACCTTTAATGTAGTCGGGCATGAACTAACTCTCTAAATAAGGACCCTATGATATCTGCTCCTGCTCTATATCAACTGTTACTGATTTTTGTAATCGGGGTTCTTCCTAAGAGTCCTGGGTAGCTCATGGTAGGTGATTTGGTTTTACCATTTGTAATCAAAATGTGTGATTGGGAGGCCAAAACGTACCTTGCATGCCAGAACATTGGGGTCCGAATTTGACACCCTCAACTTTGTTTTACATCCGATTTCAGTGATGAATTTCACACCTGTGCGTTTAATTTGGTTTTGTATTGAATGTACACTGTTTAAAGATGCTTGTTGAGGGGAATATTTTTTAGCTCTTATATGTTCCATGTCAAACTCGGAAATCTTAGGCCGGGCCTACTATAGGCAAAGGTAGGACGAGTTCACCCAACCTAAAAAATATCAGAAGTTCTGTTTGATGTGGATAGGTAAGTATTAAACTTACCTCTTTCTGTTTTCAAAGTAGGAGTTCCGCATTTACGATCTTGAAGATCAACGATTTTTTGAGGGTGCAAGAATTTTGGCACCATGTGGAGTCCCTCGCGACGGCATGACAAAATTGCTTTTTTTGCCATGAAACACATTTCATTTTCTTTTCTCTCTTTGACTGAGTGCTTTAATACAAATGATCTGAGGACAAAATTAAAAAATTGGGCTTGAAACAGATATTTTAGAATAATTTTTTTCAGACCGTCTACTGTAGGAGATAGGCAGTGATCTCAATTCCATATGAGAAAAAATATGGACTGAAAACTGAGTCTAGGCAAAGGCTATATGCCCGACTGTCGTGCACAAAATTCAAAATTGGCTATACTCTGACATACCACAGCTTATCCTTTGCATAACACCATAGGCGGTAACACCACTCAAAATTTAAATTATGCTACAGCCAGCAATAATAGGCCTACCCGTGTAATAACATACATTGTAATTGTGCTTAATTACTCACGGTTAGGCCCAGGCCCACGTCCGTTGCCACGTTTCAATCGTCACTGCTATAAAAGTTCACATTACATCATGCTTCTGTTAAATTACCTGTGGCAGTAACTCCAAACTCCAGAAACTTCCGCCTGCAAAAGTAGTCTCTATCAAAATAATACCCTTGAACATACGCGCCATGGGTACCGAGTGCGATGCGCTCTGTAGCCATGCTGCACCGATACACTCTAATATCAAACAGCCTATATATTATGTAGTACACCAAAATCATTGCACTCCTGGATATGGTATCTGTTATGGAGTGGCTTATAAAGACCAGATTCAATGGCGTTGAGTTCAATTATGACACGTTAACAGTGAAGATTGTGAATGGTAAGTGTTGTACCAGAAAAGACCCACGACAAGTCCGTGGAGTATTTTCCTCAGTAAAAGTCTTTCATTGGCGCAATCTGTCAGCATGCTCGCAGGGGGTACGGTCGCACCAAAAAAATTATCCACAAAGGGGCAAAGGTTTATTTTTGCTATTTTTGACAAATTCAAAATTGAAGAAACTCAGGCTTGAGAAACGTTGACATGAAGTCCACTTTTAGGGGAATGAGATGTCAACAAGTCCAAAAAAGGACAGTTTAGGGGCTAGAATCACTTTTACAAGTCTCGCACCCACCCCCAAAAATAAATGCTGCGTACGGCCCTGGCGTCTGCTAAGATATTTACTATTTCTTTTAAATTCTTCTGTCCAGAGTGTGCTCTTGTACTAACCCTTACCCGTTAATTTGGGATTTTTTTTCATCACTACAGACCACTTTAGATGTAATCATATCACCAAAGCATGTCCCAAACACTTCCTACATGACATGGTTTGTACCCAGTTCAAATTTTCCTAGTACTTCTCAAATTTGCATTTTTTCGGTAAAGGTTTCTGAATTCCTCAACGAAAAACCAAACTGGTCAACACTTTGCTCATCTGTTGTGCACTGAAGACATCAAAAATACAAAACAAAACTTATATCACAATGATTGTTATAGTGTATGCTAATATTTTCAATGCTAGAACTTTCATATCAGGGTGTCGCGCCAAATAAGAGCCATCTATGGTTTGGTCCCTTTTAGTCCATTTCGCACATGGAAAATATTTGAGGACCTATTTGTACTAGGGGATACAAAGAAATTCGACTTTCTTTGTATTGATGCAACAAAGTGGCAACTACTGATTAGATAAATAGCTTAATAAAGTTTTTTTTTTAAACTGAATCACAATTTTATAGTAAGAGTCGTTAAAATTTTGAAGCCCATAACTTCCAAAACGGAATGGAATTTGAAATTTTCCTTTTTGACCTCCTCTGTAGCCCCATACTAAATGTACCTTGACTGCAATTTCAACAAAATCGGAGAGGGGTGGGGCCACACCCTTGGTTGTTGTTTTGCATGGAATGAACCCCTTAGTAGTAGCTTACGTCACAACTAGGGCTACCTTAGTCTTAACGAGTGCTTTTGCGAACGAAACCCCACAGGGCCATTTGTGTAAAGATTAAATCAGCTGCATGTAGTGATTTATTATATTTAATTCATTATGATTCGTTACACGGGATGATATAAGTAAATCTGGCCACATGATTTCCGTTGTCCTACAGGATAAAAAGTTATGGCAAGCATTTTTTTTTTGAAATCAACCCCCCCCCCCCCTCAATTATCCTAAAAATGTTTTTGCTCACAGTTACAAATGTGCATTTTCTATTTTTTAGGGCCTTCTTTTTCCATTTGAAGGTTTTGTTTAAAACTCAATTGAGCTTGATAGCAAAGGAATATTTGTTGCATTGTTAAACACAAAAATACAGTGCTTTTAATAAAAAGCATTTTACCTGTGTTTTGTGTGTAAAAAAGTGACGTTAGTGCTGCCAGCATGAGGCGAAAAAAGGGGGCCTTAGATTTCTACCAACAGGGCCGGAATAAACATTTGCAATTAATATCTTAAAATCGATCATTGGGTTGTGTAGTTCACGAAAATACCGTGATGACAAAATTAAAACATGGAATTTGCATAAAACAACATTTTCTTAAATGGCCGCCTTTTGAAGGAAATAACACTACTGTAGCGAATTCGGTCGAAAGTATGTTTGTCTGCATTTGAAGGGTCATATTACAATTGAATAATTGTACGCGTCATTACATTATATACAGCTATTTCAGATGGCGACATCTTCTAAGAGAAAAACCGATATTCTTTATTTATAACATATTTGAAGATGATTTTTGGTGTTAAAATAAGTGTTTGCTGGTCAAGGACTTCCCATAACATTTTCAAAACTGTATGATGAATTTAAAAAGTGATTTTTTTCCATAGTGTAGACTGTTTCCAAGAGGCCTAAATATGTTTAATACAAGTTACCCAAGAGTGTAGAGTTACTGCAATGTTAGGTACAATGTGGCCAAAGTGATAAAATATATATTAACTCAGATGCTGATATTAATATCAACCAAAATCCTCAGGAACCCTCCTTGGAACTTCTAACTGCGACTTTAGGCTCCCTATGAACAAAACCCCAAAAAATTGACTACCCAACGAGTGTACCCGTGACTATGGTCGTGTTAATGTGTGAAATTTCGCGGCCATTTACTGACAACAAATAATAGTTTCTATTAACGTGGTACAGGCATAAACATCAAAATTATCATGCAATTCCAGATAAATGTTTGGGGTGAAAACATATAGATGGTCATTAGGTGTCACATTTTGGGTGTCGCAATGGTGATCCATGAATAAAATGACTCACGATTTACCCGACAGTTTTGAGAATATTGCTGTTGAAATTCTTGACTTAAAAACACACACTTTGTCACCAAAATCGTCATCCCAGGTGCTGTATAGCATGAGGTATAAAGGATTTCTGCCTTTTATATGTCGACCATCTTGAAAAATAGTGGCGTATGAAAACTTCCATTACTTTAATATTCATCTGACAGTTTTGAAAATAGTTTTATTGAACTCATTGACCCTCAAAATCTTTAATTTGATATCACAATCATCTTCCTATAGCTATATAATAAGAGATGTCAGGTTCGCGCCGCGCCAATAAGATGTCAGCCATCTTGGAAAATATCGGCACATGCAACATTTGATAGTTTGGAGAATAGTTTTACTGAACTCCTTTACGAAGAAAAAACATTTTTAAGACCAAAACTGTCTTCTTAGGTGTTTTTTGTTTTTAAGATGGCTGCCAAGTTAGAAAATGGCGTCGTATGCAAATTGCCACCACTTTTGATTTTGTCATTATCTGTTTTCATGAACCCCCACATCCCTACGGTTAATTTTAGCAATGATGACAAATGTTATTATTCCGGCCCTGGTACCCCTGTCCTTAACTGGTTGGTGCTGTAGCACTATTAGTGAATTTCGCATGTTTCGGAAATCTAAGGAATCAGGTTTTAACGAAATTTGGTTACTCTTGTGAGAGGATTAGTGTCGCGGCAAAATGATGAATAAGGAACTCAGGTAATTTTTACTCACTGTAAAAGCAGTCTTAGGCGCTCTACAATGGCACAATGTGTACTTTGGTGGATATGTCGTAATCTAAAATAATTAAATATTTAAATATCATTAAGTGAAGTTAAGTGATGAATACTGGCAAAATGGTTCACCCTGATTTGACAATGTGACATATTCTTAATTTTGCCTAACACCCTTCTTAATGCAGTTCAGTGGAGTACATAGGAATGTTGTGTAATTTTTATGCTAAATAATATATGAGGTGACATGTGACGTCAACGCCGGACAACACTGCCTGACAGTATGCGTGAACACCTGCGGGGATTGTGCTTTTAAAATTCGCGCTCAATCAGGCGTGATAAGGCTACTGAATGCTGTATAACTGGGCATATTCTTCGCACCTCATGTCAGTAGACCAGGTGCTAACTTGTGTTTGTAAACATTGATGTCACCTCATCTATAGAATTGTACATCTTTAAAAGAATCCTTGGACACCACTTTTCGTAAGTAAAGCGAGGTCAAGAGTTAAAACTGGCAAAATGGTTCACTCTAATATTACACTTTTTTGTATTCAATGTCCGGATCCGGACAATTAATTAAAGCCACTATCAGTGATTTATCCGAATGAGTAAAAATACCTGAAATTTGCAGGAATAGCTTAAACGTAAAGGGTAAGTCTGAAGAAATCTCTTAAGTTACTTCTTTCAACAACCACACGATTGACAGAAAAGTAAGAAAACGGCAGTGTTCAAAGATACAAATCTCCATTCAAATTCAATTACGTGTTGTAGTAAGTGTCCGAACGGACATGACAAAAATGTCCGATTTTGTCCTTATTAGGTTGCTTCTGGTCCTATCATTTGCAGGGTATGTTAGGAGACCTATACTTGTTACATACAAGCAAAAATCTGATTTTTGATGATTTTTTTCGATTTCTGATTTAGCAAATCACTGATAGTGCCTTTAAAAGTGCGCCCCAATCACTTTTTCGAAACTGGGTTTTTACCTATTTAGAATGCTTATCAATGTATGAAATCACAACTGAATATGAAATTATGCTCCAGGACCATATGAGCATAAATAATCTGGAAAAATATTCTAAGTCAAATATGGTCCAGCACCATATTTGCCATATGAGCCAGGAACATATTTGAATATGCTGAATATGCTTTTGGAGCATATGTGAATACACAAATGGTCCAGGAGCATATGGCAAATATGCTCCTGGAGCAGTGGAGAAATATTCTAAGTCAAATACTGCTCCAGGATTATATTTGCCATATGGTCCTGGAGCATGTGCATTAAAATTTGACCTAGAATATTTCTCCTGATTGCTCCATGACCATATGTTCCTGGACCTTATGGTCCATGGAGTATAACTTCGGGCCAAAGTCTCATAGAAGCGAGTTGAAATAGGCTGACGGTACGCCCATAGCTTATATAGCAAGAGCGCAAGCCAAGAACCGCCAAATTCTAGTTTGTAACTTAAAGCAATATTGTCACATTTTTTTAAGAGCGCCCCCAATTTTCAAAATTTGATATTTTTGCACAGTTACGTTGGTAATTGTCTAGGAAACTATGCCTGCGAATCGCTTATTTTATCATAAAATAAGCGATTTTGTAATTAGAATTGGGATCCCAGATTGGACTTAACGGCAGAGCTGGAAATGCTACGTTTGTGCATCCGTCCATGATGAAATAGTGCCACCTCGAGATAATAACCTCTAACTTGACTTGCCTGAACCAATAAAACAACTAATAGATGAGCGTAGACACGTACATGGAGTTATTTCCCGGCTATTTCACTTTGGAAGGCCGTTTCAAGCAGCCGTTGAATTATTATCGGGATCCCGATAATACTTATTCTAATTACATAATTCCTTCATTTGTGACACATAGACATTTTCGAGCTTATCCATTCACAGGTATAGTTTACTAGCCAGTTAGCAATGCAACCGTGTAAAAATCTCAAAATTTTTGAAAAATTGGGGGCGCTCTTCAAAAAAATGTGCTAATATTGTCAGATAGCTGTTTTAAATCTGCAAAAAATTCACATAGGATAGGATAACCTTTGTTCTTCATTGGTTAAACATATTGATGTTTAAAATTGTGTAAAAATCAGAAATTTGTGTAAAAACAAAAGCGTTATCCTTGACACCGCCCTTAAAATAATGATAGTATTAACTCTTCACGCAACATTAGTTTCACGCTTCATTCCGTTGTCGTCTATGAGCCCGGACTCTGGCTCCAGGCGGAGCTGAGAGGTATACACCGGTGTAGAAGTAATTATAGTCCGCCGTACTCATGATCCGGCTACAACTGGAAGGAATAGGGCACTCGATTCATTTGACTCTTAACGCAACATTAGTTTCACGCTTTATTCCGTTGTCTATGGAGCTCGGACTGTGGCTCCCGGTGGACTATAATTACTTTCACACCGGTTTCCAATAACTGGTTAGAATGAGATCGTTTTTATTATAGTTTATAATAGTGTATGTTTGGACACATAAATCTGAAAAATGTTTTGCAGAAGATAGTAGGCCCTACAGGACAGTCCCAGACCTTGCCAAAACTGCACATGAAAAAAATAAAAACTGCTCAAATCGCCACCACCCGTTTTGAGCAGTCTAAATGGTTTTCTAGCGAAAAATCGGCTGACTGAGCCAAAGGTAGCTATAGACCGTATTCAATAGCCAGCCATGTTGGTGGACAAGATAGACGCATTCCAGTACTACAATACATTCACCTGTCAATGATCCCTGTGCAATCGCTAAACATGGATCGATTGACAGCTTAATGTATTCTAGTCCTGGAATGTATGCATCTTGTCCACCAACATGTCTGATGGCTGACGTCATATTGAATACGGTCTATAGGCCCTATTAAAGCAATATTAGCACATTTTTTGAAGAGCGCCCCCAATTTTCAAAATTTGATATTTTTGCACAGCTATGTTGGTAATTGTCTAGAAACTACACCTGCGAACGAGAATGCTCAAAAATGCATATTTACCATAAATGAGCGATTTTTGTAATTAGAATTGGGATCGTAGATTGTACTTAATGGCAGTTTATGTCCGTCCATGATGAAAGAGTGCCACCTCAAGAAAATGACCTCTAACTTGACTTGCCTGAACCAATAAAACAACTAATAGATGAGCGTAGATACGTACATGGCGCTATTTCCCGGCTATTTCATATTGGAAGGCCGTTTCCAGCAGCCGTTGAATTATTATCGGGGATCCCCGATAATAATTATTCTAGTTACAGAAATCCTTCGTTTGCGACACAGACATTGTAGAGCTTAACCATTCACAGGTATAGTTTACTAGCCAGTTACCAATGCAACCGTGTAAAAATCTCATTTTTTTTAAAAAATTGGGGGTGCTCTTCAAACAATGTGCTAATATTGCTTTAACATTATCTTCTAATTGTTCATATTTCCCATGTTTTGGACCACTCACTCTAATCCGGTATAAATAGTCTACTGAAAAATAAATTGTTAAATTTTATCGTTTTAGAACATCCTTTAGTCTGGGTGAATCATAATAATTATGATGAAAAGGTTCTTTACGAATATGTCTATATACACCCTTATATTGTAAACAGTTTAGAGTGCAGCATCTTAATTAAGCAAAGGTTTGGACTACAACGTCATGAGATGTGTGTGGTACTTTGAAGATGGTGCACGGCCTCAGCGTCCCGTCATTGATAGAAATGGTCCAGACCTTACTCCATTTTGGAGTTCAAGGAGGGAAAGAGTAGTAAGGTATTCATCTCTAGAGTGATCATGTCACAGACGTTACTTTTGAACGAAGACTACGATGAAGGTTTAGTACAAGATAATTGTAATAATGATAATAAGAACCATTTACAAGAGTGTTAAAGCAATAATGGCACATTTTTTGAAGAGCGCCCCCAATTTTGACAAATTTGATATTTTGGCACAGTTACGTTGGTAATTGTCTAGGAAACTATACCTGCGAACGAGAATGCTAAGAAATGCGTATTTATCATAAAAATAAGCGACTTTGTAATTAGAATTGGGATCCCAGATTGGACTTAACGGCAGAGCTGGAAATGCTACTTTTATGTCCGTCCATGATGAAATAGTGCCACCTTGAGAAGATAACCTCTAACTTGACTTGCCTGAACCAATAAAACAACTAATGGATGAGCGTAGACACGTACATGGCGCTATTTCCCGGCTATTTCACATTGGAAGGCTGTATCCAGCAGCCGTTGAATTATTATCGGGATCCCCAATAATAATTATTCTAATTACAAAATTCCTGCGTTTGTGACACACAGACATTTTCGAGCTTTACCATTCACAGGTATAGTTTACTAGCCAGTTACCAATGCAACCGTGTAAAAATCTCAATTTTTTTGAAAAATTGGGGGCGCTCTTCAAAAAAATGTGCCAATTCCGACAACTCAACTGTCAAAACGGTTTCTGACAATGACGGGCGAATGAGGCGGTGTACCGGCTTGAAAATACCACACACGCCTGATGATTCCATTTACGTTATTATCCAAACCTTCTCCTTAACTGGCAAATGACGCCTTAGTTCAGAATGGAACAATGAAACCAAATGAAATCTGGACAGCTGTTTATACCGGGGATGCCATGGACAGAGTGTAAAAATGGTCTCTGTGTTTAACAGCTCATAACTTTTTAAGTACACAAGGGAATTGAATCATTTTTTTTTTGAAATGAAGCTTATTAATGACACTTTTACATCATTGCTTAATTAAGATGCTGCACTCTAAACTGTTTACAATATAAGGGTGTATATAGACATATTCGTAAAGAACCTTTTCATCATAATTATCATAATTATCATGATTCGCAATTTCGCCCAGACCCAAGGATAAACTTTTCGCAATAAAGGGGTGTCTTTTGGGTTTCTTTTTTTCTGACTCAACCTGTACAATGTCCATTCTTCATAGAGAGATGTGTAAAACTAGATTTTTTTTATAGAAATCATGCCCTAAATGAAATTTCATAAAATTTTTACAG
This sequence comes from Ophioderma brevispina, assembly GCA_023653785.1. NCBI lineage: Eukaryota > Metazoa > Echinodermata > Ophiuroidea > Amphilepidida > Ophiodermatidae > Ophioderma > Ophioderma brevispina. The sequence goes on along the minus strand of JAMKCH010021385.1, from coordinate 54,705 downwards.
GATGTAGTTAGTGGAATAAATAATCCAAAGCAGTTGTCAACTCTGTCGCTGTTGATATTTTGTTTTATTCTGGTTTTGTCATAACAAATGAGGTTTTCAAACAGCTGTGTGTTAAGAACTGAACAGTGACAAATCATTCTGTACAGTCCTATCTTTCTTCAAATTAAAGGTGCAACGAGAGATTTAAGATAACAGGTGTCCCTAAAAAATGTGAAAATTCTGATTTTGGCACTGATGTAAAGCTTTCTATCAAAAATATCCCCATCTGAAAGGATTAAGCTGAGAACTGTTTCTTTGATACAAAAATTGTGAAATTTCCAATTTCGTATAGGAGCCAATACGAAATTCTGCCTATGTTTTCTATTGAAATATAAGCATTATACAAATCACCTTTAGTTTTCATTTTAAGTTATTTCTGTTACCAAATAAAAGGTAGGGAATCTATTGAGCATCTTATCTATATGAAATCACTGCATATCACAGAAAATATGGATGACTTGAAATCTCTCATTGCACCTTTAACTTAAGGCATTGTCAACCTCTACTTATAAAACCTTATTACCCATGTTGATTTGTTCCATTAACATTTTGCTGGTTTTTGTTATCTCATGGACTTCGATCTTGCTGTGAAGGCATTGTTGTGTTATGTTCTGTTAAAACGAAATGTTGATATCAACCCAATTTAATCAGAAACAAACAATCAAAGGTTAATAGATAACTGTTCACATCAAATAATAAACACACACAAATACAGGTGTCACTTTTGCTAGCAAAACATTTTATTTCGTCACAATTGAGGTGCATGTCGCAGAGAGTTGTAAATATCATTTGCTTCAGGATTCTGGTGCAAGTATAAAAAAGTTATCTATCTACTTAATAAGTTGGCAATAGTCAACATTCAAATATGGTCAAAAACCATTGCTTTGCCGCAATTAGTATATACAATCATCGTTGAATTGTACCTGTTAATTATACACAATGTTTATTGCAATATTTCCATATAAAGTGGTGCAGATTGTACATAGGGCACATTGAAGGAAGCAAAATAAAATAAAATTTTCACTCTGTGATAAATAGACATTTTGACAAATCTGTTACGGAAAGAAAAATAATGTCATGATATGGCACAATGTTCGTTGTCTATACAAAAGGCAAATACTATTACAAATGGTTGCCAATAGTACCATCTTCAAAGACATATCACCATGTGTGTGAGCAAGAAAGTCAAAAGTGCAATAGCTGCCATGTGATAGATCTGTGTGCTGCCATGTATAAGGATAACTCTTAATAACTTTCCTTGAGTCAGTGGCTCTTGAAATGGTTCTTCAGGCGACTGTGTCACCTTAAGTACCATTTCAAGAGCACTGACCAACGACTTGACATAATAGTATGTATGAATGGAATTTCTGACAAAAGGCAGCTATTGTACGTATGACCTTCTTGCATTCACTTGACAACATATTAATGACACATTTTTCTAAACTTAAATTATCCCAATATGTTATGGGGATAAGGGATATCAGGCAAAGAAGTTATTTTGGATGTAACACTGCAAAAACTGGTGTCACATTCAACAACCCAGTGTCATGATGATATGATTACATTGGGGACCTTAACTGGTGTTGAAGTTCTAGTGTTATTTTTAATAGGTAAAGGTGCATTGTCAAACCTCTAGGTGTGAAGTGTTAAAGTAGCACTTTTCAGTGTTGTCCTCTGATAACACCCAAAAATGTTACAGCAACAGTCTAGTATGGACTTAAAGACTTTTAAGGTTCAAGCGGTGTTCAAGCTAAATCTTTATCTGAATAAAGGTCATTCATATGAGCATTTTTGTGACAGATGAAACCAGTCTTGACAGCATAATAATAACTCAATTTTCACAATTCTCAACATTGGCCAAAGTAGGTCACATTGGGTCATATATAACAACTACCTGTTATACCAAACTGAAAAATTTGAACTGCCTAAAAATGCTTCATGAGAGTATTTACCTTACTCTTTAGTTTCATTCATTTATCAGGTTTTTATACACTGTGCAGCTAAAAAGAAGAACTAAACACATTGGAGCTGTTCTATTGAAATATTTTTAAGTTTTTGCCTCAATTTACTGTGTACTGTGAACACAACTAGGCTATTTTAAAAATTATCTAACACCAAGAAAAGACAGATGTCAATTATCATGTTGTAATTAAGTGTAAAATTAATTTCAAAAAAACAAATCCAATTTTGTTTAGATCCACATTAAAGGTGCATTTTGTGATTCCAGCACCTTCTGTTTTAGTCATGGTTCACTAGATATCCTTGAGAAAAGCTTATTCACAAAATTTGAATCGATCCCGAGCTTGCGGTTTTGTGTTATGAGCAAATGCTTGTTTCCCACGGTCCCATAGGCCACTGTGCTGTAATTTCTGTCCTTTACGGACAGAAAATACAAATTTCAAATTTCTTACAGATACGACCGAATTTACACGTAAGATTTGGTACACATGGATTACTAAGGCTAACGGTTCAGATGATGTAAAAATCTCAACTTTTTCGAGGTATATCGGGGGAACGAGGTTGTGGATCACGAAATGCCCCTTTTAATGTCCACTTTCCAACTCCAATTTTGCTACAAAATGTTCCTTTATTGGTTTGTTAATATTGTTTTGCTTTGTTATTAGAAAGATTTCTATCTTAAGAGGAAGTAAATAACAAACAGAATAGTGCTTTGTTGCATAAATGCACGAAATGTCATTGGACTGTCATTGAGATGGTTTCTATGGCAACCTGTAAAGCAGGAACTATATGGCTGTCAGGGATACAATCAATGTATTGTGCTCCTAGAAAAAAAAACACCATAGAATGAATATATCATTTATATCATGAAATTCTACTCAGTTTCATTCCAATCTTTACTATAACTTTTATAATTGACTTTTACATGAAAAATGTCAAACCTTTATGTTGTTAATAGAACAAAAGCATAAAACAATGAGAATTTATTATATTTTCATAAAAAAAGAAATCAAAAACATAACAAACCAAGAAAGTATAAATTAATTGGTCACTGTGGTATTGAAAAAGAAATTCTTCAGTTCAAAATGTAAATTGATAAGAAAAACCATACATAAATCAATTGGATACATAAGATAAGGGAATCACATATAAAGCAGATGCTATATACTACCCTCTTTGAAAAGATATTTGTTAACCTAAGTTAAAATTACGATTGATGCATTGAATATCAATATATATACATTGATACTGTTAAATTTACCTAACTTCCCATTACAACAACTTTTATTAAAGGTTATTTCCACTTTTGTACTTATAAGTTATGTTTGCTCTTGTTCTCTTTTTTTCAGACATTTATATTGGGACAGAACTCATTTGGTGAGATAAGGATTGGGACAGAACTCGTTTGGTGAGATATGGATTGGGACCGAACATTTGTGAGATATGGATTGGGACAGAACTCATTTGGTTAGAATATGGATTGGGACAGAACTTCATTTGGTGAGATATGGATCTGGGACAAGAACTCATTTGTGAGATATGGATTGGGACCGAACACTCATTTGGTGAGATATGGATGGGAAAAAGGGGAAAAACCTCTTGGCACCGTTTGTGAAACTAATCCAAGAACCGCTCAAATTAGTACTGTTTTTGTCACTCAGCTCTGGTCAAGATGGCCATTTAGTCTGATGCAAAGAGTGCAAAACCACTTGTGTCTGTATACAAAATAAAATAGGTGTCTTAAATAAAATCTAAAGACTTTTAGCTCTTTTTATTTGGATTGTGGTGGTTTTGAAGACATCACAAGAGAAGCTATCGAAAAATGTGATTTTGGACAAAAAGGAGAGAATGAATTAGAATGATTACAATACCAAATAATCATTTATATAGTCCTGCTTAATTATATCCTGAGACTGAAAAATTAAATTTGATACCCTATTTGAGACTAATTATACACGTTGGATTTTGATACCCTTCACGTAGAAATGCCCCTTCCCATTTTCTGAACTTTTACCAAGAAAATACACACAGCTACAACCTAATTTAGGCACAAAGCATCTAATCATGGTTGAAAATTGGATATACAACTCACTGGCCTTAGGTATGATTCACTATGTTCTCCTTTAAGTGTATATTTTGTTTAAACAATTTTGGTGACATACAATGTAAAGGTGACAAAAGAAACAATTATCAGCATAAACTGTTAGTTTATTGAGGGTTGAATTATGAACCTGAAGCTCAGGTTCCTGAATTTAAGACAATGTTATAATAATATCTACAAATTACACATGGACACATGTTAAAAGCCACCACCTTTATTAGTAAAATTTTTTGCCAAGGGACAACATATATTCTTCTCTCTATTCTATAAAATAGACTGTTTGAGCAATGTTTCCACAGGGATACAAAACAACTCAACAGTTGACAAGGTGCATAAACAATTGTTTTATTACCCTTGTCGAAGTTAAAATGTACCTCATACCTTCAAAATAGATGGTTTTATTGATGTCTTTCAACAATAGTAAGCAAAACAAGTTTAAGAATAAATAATAAATTTGGTATTTTGTACAGTACAATTAAATAATAATTTATTCACAATTTTTTGCTCCATAGGATATCAGAATGGGGGGGGCTAGGGGGGCGATGGTTTCCAGTTGTATTCAAGTTATATGATGCGTGAAATGGCTTCCGAATCACCCTAAACAAGTATTATTCCACGACTAAAAAACAAACCTAAACAAGCATTTTTGTCTGTTTTGCTACCATAAACAATCTTTTTGTCCCATTTTTTTGCTACCTTAAACAATTAAGCAATGCATTGTCGTGTGATAAATATACCCCTAATTATCTGTCTTTGCTCGTGTTCTTATCTTCCAAATTACAATATAACAATACTTGATTTTGATCTCACGTACATCACACTTTCGGGTTACGAAAAAAACATACATACCCTTTTTTCCATATTTTGCTGTTTTTGACACCCTACTCAGTGTACGCGCGTAGAAAATAAAAAGGAACATCGCCTGTTTGAAAAAAGAGCCCTATTTACGCATTTTTTCTATGTTCATGCCTCATATCCACCTTTGAATACAAGTGGTCCCCCCCCCCCGATCTTAGCCTTTAGCGCTGTGGGGTATACGCACACAAACACGTCAGTACTTGAATGTAACAGCTCACATTTCACCTCTGAGTAGAGCAAGTGGCTATGCCAAAGTGGGATAACCTCACAGACTTCAAGATCATGAGTCTACACAACAAAATTTGTACCCAAGGCCGGTCTTCACAAAAGCAGGTTAACTTTATCCAGGGTTAACGGGGCTTAACCACGATATCATGGTTCAATTCATATATCCCTCTATGGGATATTTTTAACTCGGGTGTAAAATTACACTGGGTAATTTAACCCGCTTTTGTGAATCCGGCCAATGGCTCTGAAACAGGTTGTTTACCTATCACCCTTATCACACTAATTAAGCACTAGACAAAATAAATGGTTTGAAGTGAAAATGCTCACCTTCATAGGCTTCTGGAATTATGATTAGCAGTTTCCAACAAGATCAGTTCCCTAAAACCTCTAAATTCCTACAATATTGGCAATTTCTAGCTCCAAAAATATCACACTCTGCATAGACTGTCATACAATGCCCTGTTTCAATGCATTTTCTTGTTAAAAATGTTTCAAAATATCATTCTTGAGAGGCTTACTACATCATAGTCTTGACTCCTTGTTCAATAATTCATACACACTAGTGTACTGAGAGGTTGAACCTGTTCCCACGGGGTACAGGGGGATTCAAATGTGCCTCCAATTAATAGGTAAAAAAATGACCCATTTGTAGTGTGAGCAAATTTCACAAATATACAACCCATTTTTGCTGATCTGATGGTATAGTTGGCAAATCAAAAATTTAAATTTGTAGAGTTGTAGTAACCAAAATAAACAAAACCAATTGTACAAACTTCAAAGGCTGTTTAAATTTTTTTTAAATATTTTACCTAACATTAGTTGATTTACATTGGTTACATTTCTTAATTTTGATGTCATTTTACCCAACATTGGTTAAATTTTAACAAATGGTTAAATTTTACTCAACACTGGTTAAATTTTACTCAACACTGGATAAATTTTTACCCAACATTGGTTAAATTTTACCCAACATTGGTTAAATTTTACCCAACATTGGTTAAATTTTACCCAGCATTGGTTAAATTTTACCCAACATTGGTTAAGTTTTATTCAACATTGGTTAAATTTTAACAAATGGTTAAATTTTACTCAACACTGGTTAAATTTTATTTAACATTGGTTAAATTTTACCCAACATTGGTTAAATTTTACCCAACATTGGTTAAATTTTACCCAACATTGGTTAAGTTTTATTCAACATTGGTTAAATTTTAACCAACATTTGCAAAATATTGGGTAACCAAAAGTTTAGTTGTTTACATGGTATCAGTAGGTTAAAATGACACTTTTTAACCAAATTGGTTAAACATGATTAAAAGGGCTGGTCATTTTAACCAACTGTTAGATACCTGGTGAACAATCTAACTGTTAGTTGAAATGTTGGTTTAAATTTTAACCAATGTTGGGTGAAGTGTCTACATATTAAGGGTAAGATTAACCAAGGTTGGCCCAAATTTAACAAATGTATGTCAGTTTACATCTAATTATAACACTCATCTTCACAGTACAGAAAATAAAATTAGAATGGTTGATAAATATAATCAATGAATCTATGATAATAATATACAACATTTAAAATCTATTATCTGTTTGGTGGCAAAAAGGTTCATCATAATTACATTAATATATATATTTATATATGTATTACTATGATTATGAAAAAGTTAAAAGTATATTATTAAAACTTTATACATATTTAAGAATCCATAATGTACACATAACTACATAAATATTAATGTTTATTTATAGAATATGTACAGTGATACATATGTATCCATTTTAAAATGTATCCATTTTAAAATGTATCCATTTTAAAAATGGATTTTTTTAGAGGATGGAATTAGTAGTGCAGAATACTTTTTGTGTCCATATGTTTTATTGTCTTATGAATTGTGTATAAATTGCAATGATTGTCCTTTGTGCAAGTGAAATTGAAGAGGCTGTATGGGCCTGAAACAGTCCCTCTATTGACTCCATTGAGAGATGTGAAGATTCCAATCAAGTCAATAGAGGGCAATAGATAATACACAATTACAATAGACACTTCATATGAAATTTCAAAAGACAGATCTGTTGCCAAAATAAGTGTTTTACCTTATTAAACCTTTTTGATATAAATCAACTTGTTTTAAACCTATCAATGAAAAGCGTAATGAATGTCAAAATGACACCACAGTTATGGATATTCTGATGAAGGCCAGAGTATATCAACTTATGAAACTGCCCTTCAGATAGTTCGTAAAAATACGAAACCCCCATGTACGGGATATACATCCTATGAATATTCAAGAATCAAAGGGCATATGTGAAAATTGGCAATGTCCAATTTGGAATGAAAGCTCGATGAGTAAAGTGATACAATTTATCCACCAATAATCGATTCTTGAGGGGGGTTCTTTGGGTGTCTTGCTCATTCAGATGAAACCGGGATATTTGCCTACACTAATCCTCTTAAAGGCTGACTCAGAGATTTCCCGATGAGGGCGCCTCAATTTTCAAACAATCTGTGTTTTTTGCATGACAAATCTTTTCCATATACTAATTATTGTGTGAAATAACTAAGCTCAATCGGAGTCCCTTCATATAGAAAATCACAACTTGTTATAATCTGATCCGAAATTTTTTGTTTACACGGTTCCTAGGCCTGTTATACTGTGCATAATGTTTACTCCATGAAAACGGAAATCCTGATTCATCTCTAACTTTGGAATTGAACATTTTAGGTTACTAGTTAGTAGTTCTAGATGACTATTTATTTTCTACTCAAAATCATTATATTTCGAATCTCTGGTCAGCCTTTAACTCCCTTCAGTTTATCCACACCAATAAATGTAGACGTTGCCTCCTCTGAAACCCTTATTGGCATACATCTCGGATCACTCCTTTGGATCTCGCATCCGCCTTCCTCTCATCTCTGATTTGGGTATCTCTGCCCCTCAATCTCTATCGCACATCTCATTCTCGCATCTTGCCCGCATATCTCACTCTCGCCCTCGTATCTCATCCTCACATCTGGTAATCCTCGGAGGATGAAATGCAAGATCTGAGGGCGAGATCTGAGATTGAGGGGCGAGTTTTTGGGGGCGAGATCCGAAATTGAGGGGCAGATGAGGGGTGAGAACGAGGTGCGAGGTCCGAGTGATGATCATAATACGGCTTCATAAAATCCTCATACACTTTCCAATACACTTAAGTTATACCATCAGATGCACATCCTCTTAAGGGATTCCCAAACTTTGTGGATTCTTGAGTGATGCTACTGTATATGGACATATTTTTAGTGCTATTAATTTTATTGTTATTCATTTTATTGTGATTGTCGTTTGGATAATTTTTGTGGGTTGTTGTTAACACACACTTTCAAACAGCTCACTCTGGTGCGAGTGTAATTAAGATGTAAGTACCTAGTCTGCCGTTGATACATTTGTGCTGCCAGTATTTAGGAGTAACTCATTTAATTTATCAAATGACCAACCATGTAAACAGTTTCTAGGCTTGAGCCTCATCACAACCCCTGTTTGCCACATGCCCACCGCCCATCCTCACTCTTAAACCCAATCTTCTATACTCTGATACGGACAAGCTGGTTCAATCTGTTTGGCACTTGACCATGGTGCTTTCATGATTTGTTCATGTGTGTGTTTGACTTGAGCTCCATTGGATCCAACTTGATTTGTAATTTCTCTGGACAAGAAATTAACCACTTGTTTGTCTCAATTTACCCATGTGATATTGGACCATTCTTCGGTCACGCTTGTGATATTAAATTGGATCGATTAAGCCCAAATTAATTGGTCGAGCTATGAGTTGAAAAAATATTGGACGAGATGCAGTCGAGCCCAATATTTTAAAACTCATAGCGAGACCAATTAATATTGGGCGGAAATCATTCAATTTTATCATTATCATGTTTTGGATCCAACATTTTCACACTTGGACTCCTCAAAACATGATAATGACCTAAAACAGGTAATTTTTCAGCTCAATGCTGTTTTTGTCAATATAACCAATCTGGTATTACTTTTGATATTATTAACAACCTTGAGCCCAAATCTAACCAAAAATAATGTTTCTACTTTTGCTACATTGATTATTTTGTCATGGGGGAAAATAAAGTTTGGTCACGTGTGTGACATTCTGTTTGGGGAGCTCATCCTGTCAGTGATGGTTACATTTTAGGTTGACTTTAGGCTTTGACTGATCGATCTCAAGCTTAAAGAGACTACAGCCAGGTTTATTATTATTTTAATTCTGACAAAAATATTTGCCTATATGTTTCATTCAAACTTTGGCTTATTTTACCTCATAGGATATCTACTTGTTCTTACAAAGGGTCTTTTGAGTGTTCTCTTTCTTGTCCTTAACTCATTCTTTTCAAGGGATTAAGGGTGTCTTTACCATCACCTGCTCAATCTGTGATGTTATTGTTCACACAAGAAGACACACAAATCAAAATGATTAGCAAAGGTTGTAAAATTTGTGGACAATTGTTTATGGATCTCGCAGAAAATTATACTTGAAGTCTTGAAATATAATGATGTGTTTTGAATTTTGCAAGTTTACAACTTCTTAAGGATAAAAATTGTTTTTGTTGGGGCATGTCTTGTTTTGTGTGTATGTGTATGTGTGCATTTTGTTTGGTTTTGTATGAAACTTCTTAGGTTTAGGGGTGATCACACCTGGCCTTATTGGCCTCTCGATCATCTCCTCAATATCATTGTTTTTGCGTCTTTGTAAGATTTATGTGATGATATTGAAATAAAGTTGATTGATTGATTTAAATAATGAACAGAATGTAAACTTTGGCACATGTCCATCACATTTTATGACAAAATTGTATATTGCACTTTGTCCCCTATGCTTATGAAACATTACTTTAACCCCCTACATTAACTGTAATCCCCAATGTTATCCTCACCCAAACTCTACACTTGATTCTAGAAATAAAGGTGAAACTATTTTTGTATATTAAAAATATTAAATGACATTCAAGAATACTACTGAATCCTAACCCTATTGAGAAATTTATCATTCCAAAGACAATCTGAACATGCACCTTTAAAAATGACCATAAAAACAGTTTAACTGGCCACTGGGACTTGAAATGCCCCAATAACTGTAAAAAAAAAATGGTTGGGAGTGTCAGCTGCCTGTTAAAACGACATATTTTTATGGTCATTTTTAACAGTATACTTACTTTTCATACTGTTCTGGAGGTATCTTTTAAATTTCACTGCATTTTGCAATATTGGATCCTCCATGGCACACTGCCAAATGTTATAGTTTAAAAAAAGACTTGTTTTTCATTAGGATATTTATTATTAATGTTTTTCAATATGCGATTACGGTTTGGCAATGCATGCTTCACTCAAAGACCATGTAGTAATACTTGTTTTGGTATTTCTGCAAAATAGTCATCACATATTACATATGATATACATATAGAAACACACAAAAGAACTCAAACTTAATAATAATAATAATAATAGCGGGATTTATATTGCGCTTTTTACCTGAGGATTCAAAGCGCGTGGCCTATTATCATTACGCTGCATCAGGAAATCACACTTGTCTTTATGTACACAAATGTATGATAAGACCTTACAATCATTACACAAAATGGTAAGATGTTTCAGTGAAAAATATTGAAAACAAAATCAGCTACATAATTATATACTGAATTATGAATTCAAATGGAAAACTATCAGGGATATTTTTAGAGTTCTAAAGCTTGTGTTGGGCTATAACTGGCAAAATTCACACTCCTCAGAGTTATATTTAAATTCTTCTCATTTTTTAGGGTTGTATGTCACAAGCATCATTTTCCCATTAATGAATTAATTGTACCCCCCCCCTTTCGACCAATCAGTGCACAGGGATCCATTGTTGTTTCCATTGTTGTTTCACCACCTGTCCCGTTTAGCTAATCCTGTTTGTATTTGTGAACCAAGTGCTTCCCAATAGCAGAGCAAATGTACCCACAATGCATTGCACATGTTTATGGCTGGTTGCAGCTCATTGGAATTAAAAAAATGATTTACTCAATCTTTCAACTTCAGCTTTAAAGGATGTTTTTGTGTCTTGCAAATATGTCTTTTTAAAAATTTAGACAGATCTTACAGGTTAACAAAGAGATCATCTGATAATGTTAAATTGGGACTATACCCAAATCTAAAAGTTCTCCCCAACCAATGTTTGATATCTCTCAACTTTGATTACTATATTTAGCTCCAAATTGAGCCTAAGAAGTACATTTGTTATGCATCACATGTTTGGGGCAATTAAATATGGGAACTTTCTAGAATAGTCCATTTCACATCAAGCTATAATTACTTTAGTTATTTTTCATTATACAAACATTTTAATTGTATAAACATTTATTAAACATGGCAATATGGAACTTGCTAAATATCTTTACACAGATGCTTTTTGAATTGCAGAGGAAAGAAACTTTCTGAAAACCTATATGTGGTTTGAATCCTACCTAAGATGTCCCATCTTCTATCCCTTTATCCCTTCACTTCCTTTTGGAAATGGGAAGTGCGTTAGGGTTATATGAAGATAGACTTTGGTGAAAATGTTTTGAAACCATGAAGAAAGGTCTATTCTACTACAATTTGGTTAATTATCAAAAAGTTCATTAAAGGAGGGGATTTAGACAACTCCTGGTATGATTTTGTGTTACATTTATGAATATCGGTATTAAACCCCATAGAAAGCTCAAGAGAAGTGCCCATAAGGCCCAAGATAGTTCAGTATGAATTGTAGCATGTTTGTCGTCAAAAATGCCATACAAATGTGATTATATGCACATAAGGCAAAATGTCTATTCACCTGATATTGAAGGAGAATATGGAAAGAACAGTGTCCTTTTCCATTCCCTTTGTATTTTTTCATGCCTTAAGGGCTTATTGTAAAATATTAGGGTATTTTTGGCATAGACACACAACCACACAAACACGCGCATATACTCTTGCCCACTTCCACACACCATCCAGCTAAACCACAGTGGCATAGCGAACTGGGAGAAGGGGGGCACAAGTTGTCTCAAAATGGTGGGTCCGGATCAACTGATGGCAAGTTATCACCATCGGTTGATAATTAGCCAACATTTGACAACAGAAATACATTTTTTCAGAGTGCTTTTCGCCCATTGTCCTAATTTAATTTGTATCTGGGACCGGTGTCAAGTTTTTTGACTTAGTGGGGCATCTTATATCACTATTGAGGGCACACACATGCATACCCGCCACTGCCCCGGATATGCGCATACACACATACACTGCCACCATCCTTACACACATCAGCCTAGGTGCACACACACCAACATGAAAAGACAGACATCATTGCCACCACACACCACCAACATGGAATGCAGTTACATCAGATATGTAAACACCACAAAAGAAGCACTTCACCCTGCATAAACACTTCATATTTACATAACAATATGCGAACACACACACACACATACGTACACACCCCCGTACTTGCACACACACACACCCTCACACACACTTCAACATAACACACATTTTTAACTGACAAACTGGGGACATACACATTGGAAATGTCTTTGCCTAACCCTGAACTTAAACAGACCAACACAACATTTCACTGCCTTATACCAGAGATGCCCTATTTAACACCATAAAATGGGACTCTTATATTTATAAGCATACTATTTGATGCCCTCTGAAATAGGTCTACACTTTCTGTGTCTGCATTTATGTAATCAAATCGCACATGAGTGTCTACACTTGAAAGTGTTTATAAACACACTCGTATCCACACATCAAACGCACATGCACGCACACACACACACAAATACATCTTTAAGCCCAGATTATAATTAAGATTAAGCAATAGATTTGGTAAAATTTATGAACAAAAGCCATGAAAGCACTTGGAAAATAAAACCCTATCAACCCTAGTTAGGGAGTCAATATATTATTTGGTATGCAGGCCCCTCAGAACAGACATCAAGAAAATGGTTGAATTTTGGCATTGCGGAGTTTACGATGTCTTTAGAAAAAGGGTACTGTTTCATATTAAGCTTCAATGTTTAGGGTCATTATTTCAAATACTCTAGCCGCTCAGGATAATTTTTCCACAAATCTTTTCGTAGCATTTATTTTTGTGCTTACATCCCACATGAAAAATCAATATACGTGTAGCTTCCCCCGATCCACGGGGATCCGCATTTTGCCTTTTAAAAGCTTAGAAGTATTATTCTGCTAGACCACCACGATCCCAGGGTAACAGAGGGAAATATATGTAAGTTGTGTAACAATTTAACAAAAACTAAGTGTATTGTTCCATATAAATAAACAGTGGCATACCCAAAAATCGTTAGAGTTGGGGTGTGGTGAAAAATGAAAAACTGGTGTGTTATCGGCAAGGAGACATTAATTCTTTAATCAAGTCGGATTATTATCATAATCAAGTGGGCTAGGGTACATAATCCCCGACTACCCAAGTATAATAAGCCTACTTGGGTAAAGAGATACGAGAACCAGAATAACATGTTCGTTGACAACACACAGTTTTTTAACTCTGCTTCGCGTACCCCCACTTGACAATCCTAGGTATGCCACTGATAAAAGTATTTTGGCTCAGTGGAGTTGATTGTCCTGTTTTTGACCAAGTTCAAGTCTGTACATCTAAACATCCAAAAGCATTACAACTTGTATTTCAATAATTTACCCATCGCTTGAATACAACAAGGGTTCTGTGAATACATGATGATGACTTGCCCAAAACTACAAATGGTGAGGGAATAGAACTTGCCATGTTATATCAAATCTTCAGTTATTATAATTAGAGAATAAAGGTATTGTTTTTAGCCTCTGCCCTACCTTGTATCTATCGTGTCATATCACATGGGCGACAGCATTATTTTAAGTAGAACAACAAGGTGCAGCCGAGTTTTTTTACTAAAATAGTGCTGTCGCCCGTGTGATATAACATGATAGATACACGGCAGAGACTAAAAACAATACCTTTATTCTCATTCTTTAACACTTTGTTCAAAATAAGAAGCTACATTAGTAACATATTACTAATATTATGATCAATTTTTATCCAACGAACTACCCCGGATTTTAAATCAATCAGTCCGTTGTTACTATGTGCCTTTGATTGGCCCGAGCAGTGCGTATGCGTAGCGCGTTGATGCATACGTGCTGTACCATGTCATATCATCTCATATCACACGTCTAAGAACCAATGAAATAGCGTAAACAATCTCAAGTGTTTAAGAATTTATAATAACATATGTGACTCCCTAAACACCACTTTGCTATAACCGCACCCCTTCTTTGGTTTCCACAGTACTGTACAATTTTTATTTCCAAATCAAGTACTGGCCTTACAAAGAGTGTCTAAACCAATTTCTACCATCCAAATAAATACTGTTTGAGTTGAGAACATTTTTAATACAAATGAATTGCACACATTTTCAAGCAAGGGTGTTATTTATATTTTGTACCATATTTGAAGAGAATACATAAATATTTGATGTGTAAAATGATAAAAAATGTATTTTATCAATTAAATATAATTGATCTAAAAGTTTGAATTTTTCCCTGCATTGCACTTACTTTGGGACCTTGTGGACTACTTGTATATTAGGCAATGGTTTTATCATAGTTGCCAGAATAAAAATGAAGTACAATTGTAATTGTCCTCACAACTGAAGGCGGGGTTATTCTACTTGAGCAAATTGCCCAGTTGTGTTATCAAATCAGAATGATAATCTCAAACCTGTATAGGTTATAACACGAACGTCAACAGCCTGCCCGTACGCAGGAGTAATTTGGGGGGGGGGGTTTGCGGGACTTCCGAAAAGTGGACCTTTGGTAAAGTGGATTTTTGTTTAAATGGACCTAACCACCCTATCAGATGGTCTTTTTGGACCTTTTGAAAAATCGTATCACCAAAAAGTGGACTTTCTTGTCAAAATTTCTTACATCTTGGAGCTTTTAACAAATTTTTCAGCCAAAAAGTGAACCTTTTGCCCTTTTAGAATTACCCATACCCCCCCCCCTGCATACAGATGTAATTCACTGCATTTTGAGATGGCTTCCCAAATGACTGCAGGTCATTTGGGCAAGCCATCTCAAAAAAAACGTTGACCTAAGACTGGCTGTTTGTACTCTTGAAGGCATTTTTCATGCTGATTCTGAATATGGTCATGAAAATACTGATTTTATTTTGAAAAAAGAACCATTTGGGACCCCTTGGAGCGACTATACTACTTGATAACAACATAAGTCATTGGTCTTTTGAGATTGGCTTCCCCAAAAACCTTGTGGTCAATGGGGTGGGGGAAGCCATCTCAAAAAAACGGGACTCAAGACTAGGGCTTGTGTGGACTCATTGAATGCATGTTCATAACTGATTCGGAATATGGTTTTAAAAAATACAATAGTTTTTGAAATTTTGAAAAAAAATGAAACATTTGGATTGGAGCGACTGTAATTACTTGTCTAGGTGATAACACTAAGTCAGTGGTCTTTTGGATGGCTTTCCCAACTTCACAGGTCATTTGGGAAGCCATCTAAAAATGACTAACCAAATTACTAGTTTGTTTGTACTTCATTTGAATGCATTTTGCATGCTGATTCCAATATGTCAAGAAAATCTATGATTTTAAAAATTTTTAAAGACAAAAATATTGTAAATTTTGGACGCTGAGTTACTATAGTAGCCTGCAGGCCCATAGGGGTGTAACTTGATTGGTTGTCGATTATGATCAAATTATCAGAATAGAAACTAATACTAATAATACAAAAAGAATGGATTATAGATAAAATTTGGGATCAGAATCAAAAACGTCTCGCTAGATTAAAGGTCTTCAATATACATAAAAAATGGTGTTACATACAATAAATAAAATGAAAAAAAGTCCCTCCCAATATCCCTAATACCTTAACATACAAAGATCCAGCCACTTTTGCAACAAACATTGAATACACCTGGACAAGAAAGTCTTAAATATTGTTTCATTATTCTGGATTTGTAAACTTCCGTGCTACCAACGGACAACGTCGAATCACAAGGGTGGTAACAAGCATCTGTAGACTGAGTTGCTTGTACTGTTGGACTTGCTTTTAGTCACTTAATGGGTTCTTCCGTCTGGGGGCCGATCTTACAGGCTCTTTCTCAGTTATAGGTTTTACTCGTTTTGCATTGTCTACGGCCGTTCTTGTGTGCTGTTGTATCACTAGGCATTTGCGTATGTGAGCTCTGCTCTATTTCGCACCAAAGTCTTGGTGCGATTGTGACGTTGTTAATGAATCTTTACTAGACGCTTCATTTAACGATGGTGTGAGGGCAGATAATTTGTCGTTGGGCGGGTATTGACGGGTCTGCCGGCGATGTCGCCGACGACGGTCTGTGACTCAGTTCTTGGTGACCAGTTCTGTCTTGTGAATTGGACTCCAAGCTCGCCTCGGTTGGCAAAGCCCTTGGGGGCAGTGTCTAGTTCGACTAGTGTGGAAGCGTCCCTGTCGTCAGCTTACACTCTAAGTGGCGTTTTTTGGCGTGCCGATCCTCTCGATTACATTTCAATAAGCATTCCAGTTGCGGTCAATGAGAGTGACCCGCCTCTCAACCTTGACCACTCTTGATAAAAGGCTAACACTGGGGTCATACAGTTCAAGGTCGGCACCACCGCGACCTTTCCGCCGGTCACCTCCTGGTTTGCCAAGAATTTGATCAAGTCTGAAAGTAAAGAAATACAAAGGCTTACAAACTTTTCCCCACTTCCATTGCATGACTTCATTTGAAATACACACCCCATGGAAGGTTTGATTTACCTTAATCTTCCACTGGAGTGGTGTGTTTCAATGGGAATAGCGTAGCAGATTTGCAGCAATCCAGCAAATCTGCTATTTCTTAATCGCATGCAAAGCCAGGTGTTGGAAAGAGTTCCATATTTACCCCCTTAAAATCACAGAAACAAAAACTTTTTATTTATTACCCAACCCCAACAAAACCCTAACCCTAAGGCCAAAAGAGTAAAGAATTTGTTTTGTGTGGACCTTCGAAGGGGACCTTCGAACTCTTGCGCATGTCATAATATAAAGCGATGGGTAGTTCATGGTGTTTGAGGTATATTCTAGTGAAACATCCAAGTTAACGAGGGTATACTTTGTGACTTTCTTTTGTTAAAATGAACACCCAAGTTGCTAAATCAGACACAAAAGCCATGACGGTATAAAACAAAACATAAAAATGGAGCATTCACACAAGTCAGCACAGAGTGAATAACAGGCCCTAAAAATACGTATTCTACCAGTGGCACAAGGGCAAGAATGGCAAGAACTCCTGCAATATTGTGAATGGATATGGAAAGCTGGCGGTAGTGGTGGGATTCATGATGAAATACATTGATACAAAGCCATGCCTTTAACTGTAATTACTAATGAGTTTAAGAATATTTGAATAAGTACCTAAAGGTTTACAGAATTACAATGAAGTTTTGAGGGTCGTTCTGTATTTTTTCCAATTATTATCAAACTCAAACATCAAGAATTACTATTTGGCAGTCTAATTTGAGCTTATGGACACCAAAGGTGCTATCTGATTCAGAAATTTTGAACCATATGAAATAACAACTTGACCAGCTTACACTAGCTTTGACTCTAAAGGCGTTTTTTCTATTGAGCAATATTTTCCGGATTGAACCGGGGAAAGGATTAAAGCTGGTTAACAGAAAATGACCTTCTTGGTATTTGCTACTTTTTACTGGGAAATTCTCTCTGGCAACATCTTGTTTTGGAAGGATTTTTACCCGAGAACATACCGAATCACGTACTAGAAAAAGACCCTGCTCTGCATCCATTCACATGCAGTGAGAAACTGAAATTGGCTGGTCATGACGCAAGGGCGCAGCTTTACATTTAGATCAACAACACACAGGTTTGATGTATGGAGTAGTGAAACATCTGCAAGGGCCAATAAAATATGCCGTGCTCATTGTGTTCTATAACGTAATGCTCGACGCTGAAGTAACTAAGCCTCTCGCTAACTGGACTTCAGATTTTGGGCGAATATCGTGAATCAACAACGTTAAGGGAGACATAGCCTATGGCCATATCACAGGGTCCTGGGGTCAATCCACAATGCATTGCGATATTAACCCATATGTGAGTGATCTCTACTCAGCAAAATTTCACTACCCTTTGGTCACTGAAGTCGGCTATTTTTCCCGAAATATGCTTGTTCCAGTAGATATTACCCTCTCTCCACTGATGTAACACCTATTTACCGGGGAATTATCTCACCGGTAAAATACAGGATGCTCAATAGAAAAATGATGTTATCCTTAAATTGCCATTACTTACCTCCAATTGGAACTCTTTTTATTTCGTGCCAGCATATCTGCTGGCCAGATTAATACTGCTCTAATCACATCTTTCACATCGTAGGACGAAATTCGCTTTGAATTTTCTCCGTGCAAAGAAGCGGATCTTGCGGATGGCACGGGAGGCCTTTTTGTGTGCTTCTGTTCTTTTGTTACACCAAAAACACCACCTGGCAGACCAAATTACAGACAAAATTATTTTAGCACTCATTGTTGCCCCTTCCTCTTTAGAAAAGAACACAAATTAGTTAAGAGACACCGGCACCTTTGAAAAATAGTGCGCCTCACTATTTTTTCAAAATCATATTTTTTCATGCTGCCCTCACCCTACATGATTAAGACCAAATCATCTTTCCTTATGGGTAAACAGACGCTTTATAATTTGAACGTCGCCGGCGACGTTAAATTCCATCAGAACGACGAAAATGGCGTTAAAACACAGAAACAAACGCACGCCGTATGCATGTTTCCCACGCTATGCACACGGTTTGATCGGTCTATATATAACCTTTGGTGGTTTTAATTTCAGGTGCGTCGAAGTCAAAAATATTCATGTAATATACACAGTTGTTGCTTAAAGTTATGGAAAACTTAAAAGTTGGCCTACAACTTACCTGGTTGTCTTCTCCCATTAATGTCCCTATTCTGTTTTGGGGTATGTTATTTTTATGTGTAAACTAATCTCTGTGTTTCTTCAATGGCCAGAATATCATGTGAGAGCAAATATTGGAAGAAATTTCATATTTTGGTGAAATGTGGTCCGATGCCAGTGCCGTTAAAACTTATTGTTTGGATGAGAGAGATCCCAGTGACCCGTTTTTCAGGGCAATTTGGCCACAAAATTTGATACCACTTGTCATTATGTTGATCAGATAAAATTACTTTTGCTAATTCCAACTTATCCTCAAAATCTAATTAAATGGGGGAAAATAAGAACAATTCTGCAATACATGTTACAAAACTATAGACCGATTTCCAGCTTCAAGCATGCCTGTTTTAAAGGCTTGAAACAAAAGTACATCTTACATACATCAAAATAAATGAAATAATGTGGGTTGGGAGGGTGGAAACATTTTTTTGCCATCCTCGAAACGGTGTATGCATTCCTTGATGAAAAAATACATTGTGACGTCTCTCAGAAATGTCAGGGAAAATTCCTGGAAATGGGGTGTCCTGAGTGGTCAGTGGAACAAAGGAATTACCCAAGGGGAGCCGACCTACACATATCCAAGAGATGCCCAAGTACACATAATTAGGTTCATTTAGCGATGATCAGGTAGTGACCTGGAAAGTGAAGAGGATGGTTCCCCCTTTCCTCTTATTAATTGTGAACATTTTCAAAAGCCACAGAAAATTTTGCTGTATGAATAAGGTAAATAATATGTATTGAATGAGGGCATGTTTGGGCCATGGAAGCACCACATTTGGCTAATGGTCTTTCTGCAATTCTGGGTACTGTCTCCTCTGGTCTTAGAGTACCATCTTTGAAAAGGTAAACTGTACAACTGTTGTCCCTTTTGAACTTGCTGTTGTAGTGTAATCAGGTCCGTTTTTTTTTTTTTTTTTTTTTTTTTTTTTTTTTTTTTTTTTTTTTTTTTTTTTTTTTTTTTTTTTTTTTTTTTTTTTTTTTTTTTTTTTTTTTTTTTTTTTTTTTTTTTTTTTTTTTTTTTTTTTTTTTTTTTTGGCATATTTGGCAAAAGTGAACCTTTTTACCAAAATGTTAACCTTTTTTTCGACAAAGTAGCACAAACCCTTAAATTTGGCTCGCTCTGCTCGTAAAATTGATTTTTTGGTCTTTTTGAGGCATTTTTGAGGCATGTTAGGGGGTTGGAGGGCTTTTTGGAATTTAGGGGGTATCTTCCCCCTCGCCCATTAGCTCTTCAGAGCCGATGCCCTTGTAGGTAGGTATTCTACCCTCCTCATCAGAGTAATTTCCTTAGAATTCCTGATGGGGTGACGGTTTAGCCGCTGACAACCCGGCCCTGGGACAGGTAGTACTGGTTACCAGGATACCAGTAGCATGCCCTCTAAGAAAACCTGACCTGATCAAGTGCGACAACTTATTCTTGCACTGGCTTTCCAGCACAGCCAGGGGCGGATCCAGGATTTGAAAAACGTCAAAATTACCGGGGGGCTGAAAGGCTAAACTTGTCCAAAAAAGGTCCAAAATGGGCTGATTTTGCAAGATTTTGCAGAATTACCGGGGGCGCGCGCCCCCTCCCTGGATCCGCGCCTGACAGGGGTAGGGAAACAGAGTATACAATAGTCTTGTTGGGATTCATTAAAATGCATTTTTCATGTTGATTCTCATGGTCGTAAAAATGCTTAATTTCATAATTTTTGAGGGGGGAAATTTGATTTGATCTCTATGGACTGTATTTTCCTGCAAAGCCCAAATAGTTAAAGTTACAGAATTGCACAACAAATTACACAACAAATTTTCTGTATGATTTTCTTGTTCATTTGAGGTGATACATCAAATACTCACCTGAATGGTGATGTCTGAAGCGCCTGGATGACCGCAAAGAATCCTGGTCGGAGAACGGTGGGACTGTCATCACTCGCTGTCGCGAGTCCCGATTCTTGGAATCATTCATGGTCATCGGAATATTCCCCGTCTTTTTCCACGTTCGCGTTGCGGTGCAACATGGACTATTGGGGTACGCATTGATTGTGAAAGTTTGATGCCAGATTTGAAATTTAAAAAAAAAAAGAGGAAAATATTGTATCGTCAATTTTCTATTATATATTCGTTATTGATGTAGGAGCAGTAAGTACTCATTTATGCCAAAGAAGTTATACACATTTTCTTCAATACTTAAAACTTATTCTTAGAAGATAACCATTGGGATCTTTAACAGAAATCTGTTGGATTGACAAAAACTGTACATATGTTCATTCTACCCTTAAAATTAAATTACAAGACTGCTGAAAAAATATGAATGCAAAGTTCATGACTAACTTTCCTGCCCCTCGTAAAGCTTCTGATGTAAGCTATTTAGATGATAACGAAGTATCAAAGGCAGTCGTTTGTTTTGTTGCTTAGAAAAAAAGTTTCAAATCTTAACAATGTTTTCAAATCTTAAATCAATGTTATGTTATTTACTAAAAATATACAAATAACTTCTACATCACCTCACTTTGATACAAGATTTGAAAACCACATGTTTGAAACTATGCGCATTGTGTATTAAACTGTGTGTGTCTTTTTTCTATTCTTTAGGTTAAGTCAAGATAAATCCAATCCATTAACCTGGATATTTTTATTGGGACACTGTGTAGAAATGGATTGGAATGAATTACAGTAGTGCTTGAAGACAGACCAGGATTGGCAAATGGACCGGTACAAAATGGCTGAATATAGGGGAGTATATATTAGCTGGGTGTACGATACAACCTTTTTACCAACTTGAGTCACTGTGCCATGAAAAGATTATGAATGATACTAACTTTTTTGCGGAGATGAAGTGAGATGGTGTGGTGGAACACGACACATTCATGAAACACGCATGAGAGAGTGTTAAAGGAAACCCCTAAATGATAATATTATAAGTATACTCTATAAAATAAATTACATTGACCAATATCGAGTGGTTCATCGAAAAACGGAATTATAGTAACCATAACAATGGAATTAAAACAATCTAGTTGGCCCCGTGCTCATTAAAAAATCCGTAGGATATAAAGTGTTGTCGATACCGCGGCACGTAATTAACACATATGAAACTACGTGTGAAGGGTTGTAGACACTACTGTGCCATCCGTTATCGCATAAACACAGTCACACCTTAATCCCATCTACACTAGCGCGAATTTCAAAATAGCGCGTGGTCAGACAAAAGGTTTTAATTCATTTTATGTTAATATATTCGTTTTTCATTGAAAACCACTTGATATGCGTTCAATAATTATTTTATAGCATATATTTATTAAAGTTATTCTAGTAACGTTCTCCTTTACCAGATAAAAAAACATTCAAAAAAGGAAATTGCGACACGTTACATCACAAAAAAAAGTATGTCACTAAAGACTGAAAAACATGCCTTACTGTTTAACCTGACGTAGCAAGTTACACAGAAAAGAGGAAAAGATGTGTAATTTTTGTATTTTCTCATAACTTTGCTAATACATCTACAAAGAAATCCCCTACCTTTTAAAAGGGTAGTTATCAAAATTGCAAAATTACCAAATTTGAAATGACATTCACAAACCACTCTTTTAAAGCTCAATTCTAGTAAACCTCAAATCTAGTGAGTACATTTCTTACCATTTTGGCCCACTGATTGATTGGAATTGGCCTACCATAGGGGGTGTTTCACCAGTGTATTATACATCCTTGGATAGTGGTGCTGGATATATAAATGATAAGTAATATTGATAGGATTTTGGTAGTAAATGAAAAAACAAAGTTTCATCTGAGGCATTTTTTTTTCTTTAACTTAAAGTACCTGAAAAACAACTTTGAATTCCAACCATCTAAAAATATTGAACAAATAATTCCATAGTTTATAGTAACACTTAAGTTGACCGTATGAAAATATGCAACTGAAAAGGGGCAATCCTTGTGCTTATGAACAAAGAAAAAATATTCAGATGGAAATATGCTGAGAACCAAGGAAATTAACCCCTTGAGAGCTAAAACCGTTTACAGATCTCTGATTGGCTCATTATGGAGTATAAACAGATATAACCTTTGACTAACCAATCAAGTCGACCTTCTATATATATCTCTCTGTATGCACCTTTAAGTTTTCGTTAGCAAATTCTGATTGGGGTTGATGATATCACATTGGCCTGGAATACACTGCAAAAACTGGGGAGTTAAAATTTTAACACCCCACCACGCCGGGGTATCAAGCTTGTCGGTGTTAGTTTCTGGTGTTCAAATTTAGGATTCCAACAGGCTTGGTTTTGTTGCTGCAAATTTAATTATGGATTTTGGTGATCTTCTTAGAAAAGTTAGAGGTAAGCAGTTAAAATAACAAAAATCAAACACATTTTCTACTAAATGTCAGGTGTTACACCTAAAACAAAAAATGTCATTATGGTTGCGTGGTTCTAAAGAATTTATGAGTCCAATGAAACACTATAAGTCAGCAAAACAGACTTGTACATTGGAACATCATTTTTATTGGGATGGAAATCAGAAAAATCAGGAAGACAGAAAACTGGTATTTAGCACAACTGCATACTATTATCACAGGTTTGAAAAGCCCAGTTGCCAAAACAATTATGTGTAATTAACATTCCACATGAAAGAAACATGGAACAGTTTGCAGTGTGCTAAATACTTTATGATTTCTTTATCATTCTTATGATAACAATAAAAGCCAAATATAAATTAAAAGTGGAAAAATTCACTTTTTTTGGGGGGTAAAGTTTTTTACTTGGTCACCCTGCATAGTGAGTGTTTTTTGGTGTATCTTTAAACTCTGATCACAAGCCCAGTAGGCAACTTCCGGTTTTCATTACATAGCCATCCTTCAGTGTTTAGTGTGTTCATACATGCGTTTATGGTGAATCAAACTGGAACAAACATAAACAGGGAAAACACATTCATAGCTTTTGCACAAAGGCATCAAACGCATTTTTTCTTGGACGCAGTTAACTGCTACTTGGTCCAAAAACCAAATGTGCGAATGGTGTTTGAAAAATTAAAGATTAACACCAAAATGGGTCCCATAATAACAATATTTTAAACACATTGCTATGTGTTCCATTTATCTTCCTTGATGGTAATCTACTCACTGCAGAGCACGAAGCCTTTTTAAATAGACTAACCAACAACGTAAGACCTTCTATATATATCTCTCTGTATGCAACCTTTAAGTTTTTCTTTCCATTAGCAATCTCTGATTGGTTTTATTTTATCACATTGGCCTAGAATACATCTGCAAAAACTGGGGTGTTAAAATTGTATTAATATACGTCAGAAGCAAACAGACTTTCCCATGGAACATCATTTTTCTTGGCATGGAAATCCCCCAATGCCCAAATCAAGCAGAATTGTGTCCCTAACCCCCACCCCTTCCCTACACAAGACAAAAACTGGTATTTAACACAACTTCCAATGCTAGATTTCCCATTGAAAAGCCCAGTTGCCACACATTTAGGTGTCCTTAACATTCCATCATGGAAATATCCATGGACAATTTTGCAGTTGTGCTACATACTTTATGATTTCTTATCAGTCCTTTCTTATAAAATAAAATCCACAGATAATCAAAAAATTAAAAAAAAAGTGGAAAAATATCACTTTTTTTGGGGTAAAGTTTTTAATGTGTCACCCTACATAGTGAGTGTTTTGGTGTATCTTTAAACTCTGAATCACAAGCCCAGAGGCCAAACATTCCAGTTCATTACATAGCATCCTTCAGTGTGTTTGGTAGTGTGTTAAATCATGCGTTTATGGTAACATAAACTGAACAAACATAAACATGAAAACACTGCCATTAGCTTTTGGCACAAATGCATTCAACGCAATTTTTCTTGGACGCAGTTAAACTGCCTAACTTGGTCAAACCAAATGTTGCCGACAGGGTTTGAAAAATTAAAGATTAACACCAAAATGGGTTCCCATATACAATATTTAACACATTGGCTATGTGTTCCCATTTATCTTCCTGATGGTAATCTACCACATGCAGAGCACGAAAAGCCTTTTTAAATTAGACTAACCAATCAAGAGTAGAACCTTCTATATATATTCTCTTGTATGCACCGTTAAGTTTTTTAGCACTCTTGTGATTGGTTGATTTATATAACATTGGCCTATGAATACACTGCAAAACTGGGGTGTTAAAATTTAGTTCATATAGTCAGCAAAACAGACTTGCCATGGAACACATTTTCTTGGCATGGAAATCCCCAATGCCAAATCAAGCAGATTGTGTCCTACCCCCACCCCTTCCCGACCAAGACAGAAAACTGGTATTAGAACAACTGCATGCTCTGATTTCACATTTAAAAAGCCCAGTTGCCAAAAACATTTATGTGTTTACTTAACATTCCAATCATGAAATATCCAGGGCACAAGTTGCAGTTGTGCCTAAATACTTTAGGCAGTATTCTATATCAGGCTTTATGATAAAATAAAATCCACAGATATCAAATTACAAAAAGTGGAAAAATATCACTCTTTTTTGTTGGTAAAGTTTTTAATGGGGTCACCCTACATATGAGTGTTTTGGTGTATCTTTAAACTATGCTAACAAAGCCATTAGGGCAACATTCAGTTTCATTACATAGCATCCTTCAGTGTGTAGTGTGTTCATACATGCGTTTATGGGAAAAACTGAACAAACATAACTAAACATGAAAACACATGCATAGCTTTTGCACAAATGCATTCAAACGCAATTTTTCTTGGACGCAGTAAAACTGCCGACTTGGTCAAACCAAACATATTGCCGAATGGTGTTGAAAAATTAAAGATTAACAACCAAAATGGGTTCCATATACAATATTTGAACACATTGGTCGTGTTCCCATTTATCTTCCTTGATGGTAATCTACTCCACTGCAGAGCACGAAAAGCCTTTTTTAAATTAGACTAGGAAAATCAAGCCTTTTGACAGATATGTCACTTCTTATATAAGTTTGCCATTTTCAGTTAAAACCACAAAATGATAGACAAACTTGATGAGATTTTGAAGGAAAATTGAATTATTTTACAAAATAATTTTGGTCACTATGTGTTTTTACATGCTGAAAAAATGATTTTAGCATTATAAAGGTATAAATAGAAAGTCCATTGGTTTTGGGGTCGTTTTGATAAACACCATAATCAAAATTTAGTAAAACAATTAAAACCTAACAGTCATACACCCGGCGGATTCTTACTCAAGTGGTAGCCTATACGGCAGCTACACCATGTCTACCGCGGCAGCTATGCACAGTAACACTGGGCTAATTGCGAGGCGGTAGCTGCAAGATAGGCTTACTAAGTACACAAGTATTAGGTATACAGTAACGGTGGCTACTCTGCTTTACCTACCCAATGGATACACCTGTAGTTGCCCACTAGGTGGAGAGGTGGATGTGAGTAGACAGTACCGGAGTAGGACGTAGACACGCAGCTTACAGCGTAAGATACCCGCGGTTACCACGGCGCCATTTTGAGAGTGGATGAAAAATTTCATGGAAATGAGGGCGCTATCCACTTGGGCTCCGCTTTAGCATTTTTTGAACGTTTTTTAGGAAAATCATTACGAAATTCAAAATCCGGGCGCGTCATCAAAAACCCCCATAATAACGAATTGTAATAACAAAAAAATGCAAAACTATGATGCCAAAACTATCAAAAAAACACAAATTGGCCATGAGAAATTACAGCGCGCGCTGAGAGGGGGGGGGGGGGGGGCCGTGTAAACCACGTAGTACTCACGACTCAGTGCAGACAGCCGCATGTGTGTACACTATCCGTCGATGCGGCAAAAATACACGGAACCTGGCCGGCGATGTGTACGGTCTACGTGGGGTAGGTAATCCATGTTCTACTCGGTGTAGCTGTGTGGTAACTACCATGAAGAAATTGGCCGTGTATGCTTAATTTCAAAATACTCTAACCTGTTTAGTATCTTAAATAAAATACAATGAATGATACAGGGATGTCAAGAAAAGTGTTAAATTTAAAAAAAAAGAAAAATCAAAACACCATTTTTATTGGCAACTTGAGATAGTCTGAAATGCCATATTTGGTTTGACAAATACCTACTAGGTTTTCGAAGTTTTGTCAAGTTTGATTTAAAAGGTCTAACTTCACTGTGAGATCTTTAAATAATATTATAAAATTGATTTCATATTAAATAGTTGATCACACTTAAATGCTGGACCCAACAGATAGAACAGTTAGAAATGTAGCAAATTCCCAAAGAGTGCCCCTTTATGATTGCTCTTCTCAGAACAAATCTATTCAGTGTAATATTTTTGGTACTTTGCTGACTAGGAATGCCAGAATTCATTAAGGGCAACAAAATGCCTACGACTGTCAAAACAGTCTGGCATCGATGGGTAGGGGATCTTAGCATGATTACAAGCTAACCCGGTCTTGCAATCTTCATCCGGATAGTCCCGGTGCCAACGGTCACTGTTCCGGTGCTCTAATGGGCCGTGGTCGTTACGCTTGATGGACAGCCTCGAAATCAGTTTACTACTTCTGAAACTACACAGGCCCAAAAAGTAAATGTCCACTTGTTCTTGGGTGGCTTTACCAACTTGAAAATTATTATTTCAGTTTTGTTTATTTATTTTTTTATTGCATCAAGTTGTCTCTCCGGAAACTCGGGTATAGAAACAACTTGTAGAAAGTTTGAACGTGATTCCATGCAATTTATTAGTCTCTTAAAATGTGCTGAGAAGTGGAAAAGAAAGAATGAAAGCCAGCAAAAACAAACTAATTTATTCTTTGGGTCAAATGGGAGTTACATTACAGAAAGATGTTAAGGTTGGCTGTGGCAGTCCCAATTTTCTAGAATTCAAATAATATATTTAATAATTATGGAATATTATTACTTAAAAATGTGACGTTGCAGCTGAAAGTAGCGTAAAATTCAGTTGCTGATGTTAATAAATGAGAGAAAAAGATATGAGATGGGCTAAAAACCCACCATCAGAGAGCATGGTTAATCAAGTTTAAATAGAATTTCACGCAGACCAACTATTTATAGAGTAGAAACGTTAGCAGTAAAAGAGGTTGAATGGCAAAATGGCTGCTTTCTTTTAATACTGGTGCTGCCACAGAGGAGGGATCACATAGGAGAGGAATGACATAGAAATGTTAGTATGTGTAGTCATAAACAAGCACAGAACAATTGTTAATATTTGACATGGCATTTCTATCAAATTGCTATTGAAAATGATTTATCTTAAGATTGATTTTCATGAACAATTACCAAATAAACAATTATATGCAATTATTTTATGGTTTTTAGGTTAGTTGCGGTCCTAATATATAGTAGAAATGATGTATTTCATATTACGTTTACCAAAACATACATCTGTTTTGTTACAGTTATTGTAAACTTCCCCAAAGACAATAGTGCCAACAAGGCCAGTATGCAGGGGTGCAAAAGTTCCAAATTTAGAGAAATTTTGACAAGAAAGTCCACTTTTTGGTGATGAGATGTACAAAAAGTCCAAAAAGGACCATTGTAGGGGGTTAGGTCCACTTTTACCAATAAAGGCCTGTCCACCATTTTCAAAGTCCTCCACCCCACCTTAAAAATAAAAAAATCCAACATGCCAACAAAAATTTCAGTTAGGCGTGGCACTGGAGAACAAAACAGTCCAACTTTTACCTCACCCACTAGGTTTATTTGGGACAAAAGTCACCACTACCTGTGGCACCCACTGGAAATATAACTATGAGAGCACATTTTAAAAATCATAAGTAGCCCAAACAAAATGGAGTTAAGCAATAACTTGCAGATTTTGGTTCTGCACAAAGTTGTTAGGTCAAAGCGTGTTAAATAACTTTTCTTTCATGACTTTTGTTCATCTTTCTTCCTTTTTGAATAAATGATGAAACATATGGTCAAAGTTAATTGAACATACACTATAAAAGCTCAAGATTTATTTGTGAACAAGGACAGGTA
The DNA here is from genome assembly GCA_023653785.1 of Ophioderma brevispina. Taxonomy (NCBI): domain Eukaryota; kingdom Metazoa; phylum Echinodermata; class Ophiuroidea; order Amphilepidida; family Ophiodermatidae; genus Ophioderma; species Ophioderma brevispina. The sequence goes on along the minus strand of JAMKCH010021385.1, from coordinate 25,553 downwards.
TTTTATGCTTTATATCAGGAACAAATTAATCAATCTGAATTGAGGAGGTGATAGCACTTTAAATCTTTTCAACTGTGTGGCAATGTAACAATGGCCCTGCACTCCCAGATGAAAAGGAATCTGAAGTGTTATTCTCTGCTGCATACTGGACTGATTGTTGAAAATCTTTAGCTCCATTGTTTGTTGTATCCACTGGTCAGTGATATTGGGGAAAAGAAATTGAGGTGACATGACATTTTATTCATTTTCAAGAGAATGGGCAACTTTTATAGGACAACAAGATGGTTATTGGATTTTAGTAATTTAATGTCACACTGGGTTTTGTCCCCCCTCCCGATGTGGTTATGAAAAAAGGTGTAGAGAGAGAATGCCCCACCACCGTCTACTGGGGATATACCAGTTAAAGGGCCATGGTCCGATCGCTAATAGCCTCATCCCCAGGGACCCCAGGTTTTACCCGAAGTGATCAACATCTTGGTATCGGAAGAAAGCTTCTATTTTTCTCATTTACCCTGTGAAATCTTAGAGCGAAAGGATGTTTGGTTTGGATGTTATGAACGAAAATGTGCCCCATTTTGTCCGACCAATATTAATTTTACAAGGTACCCTATGGGGATTACAAAATAACGTTTTTAGCTCTCACATCATAAGGGGGTGAAATATCGGTGCAAAACTTTACAGATGTGGTTTTTGGGTGAAGGCCATTCCATCAAGATGAAAATTTAATGAACCCGATTTCATTCTCAGAATTAAACTAGAATTTCGCGGTTCTCGGCTTTCGCGCTCGCTATATTCAAAGAATATAAGCTGTGGGCTGATCCATGACCTTTGATCTTGGCACATGACCTTTGACCGCATCAACTATGAGGCGTCCCTGGGCACATATACACAAGTTTGGTTCATGAACTTCAAATTTCAATTGAGGTCAATTTTAAAAACACGTCACATTTTAGGGAAACACACACACAAACACACATCCCCCAAAACCATCCCACACATCCACACATCCACACCACAATAACAAACATCACACATACACACGCACAACGATTGCTAAGTTGTCCTGCAAGCTCTAAAGCTGGCAGCCCAACAAAAAACAAAGGGATGTAAAGTTGTTAATGGATTTAGTCTCTTTAATTTGAGCTATTTGTTTAACATTGAGCAAGAAAAAGAAAAAATAGGATTAACTAGAATTTCGCGATTATTGACTTTCATGCTCGCTATATTCAACGAATGTAAGCTGTTGGCCCGCCCATGACCTTGACCCTGGCACGTGACCTTTGATCTCATCAACATTATGAGGGATCGCTGGTTGCAATATGACAAAAGCTTTGGTTCAATTGAATTCAAGTTTCAATTGAGACAATTTTACATTTGAAGCCCCCTTTTCAACTTGACCACAGACCTTTGACCTTTCAACATGACCTTTGACCCCTCTCATCAAACATATGAGGGATCCCAATCCCATGGTGCACCTATTGCAGAAGTTTGGTTCCAATTGAAGTTAACTTTTCAATTGAGGTCAATTTAAAAAAAACTCTAACAATTTGTGACCACCACACCATACACACACACATACACACACAATACACACACACATCCAACACGCACAACGGATGCTAAGTGGTCCTGCCAGCTATAGCTGGCGGCCACCAAAAAAAAAATCAGAATCACTCGTATGCTATTTGAGTCCATGTATGTATTGGTCAGTAACATGAAATACATCATTATACACTTATCATTATTTTGTCTAGGTCTACAACCAGAGGTGACACACAACTTTGCTTAGAATCTTTGAATTAAATACTTACCGCCGAAGAGAAGAGCATCATGTTAACTATATTGACCATTAGACTTACATTTTACTCTTAATGGTTCATTAGTGAAATTAGTAAAGGATTGGTTCTATTACTTTGAAGTGATAATAAATGCCTTTTTAAAAACCTACTAATGATAAAATTTGGTATATAAAGGTGGATCTCTCCAGGAGACAAAGCAATGTACACTGCCTCATTCCTGAGGCATCTAAGAATTGGCCGAGGGCAGGAGTCTCTACCTTTAAGCCTACAACATTTAATATATCAGTAATATATAGCGGTACTATATTGTGATCTGTCCCTAAACCTAAAGTCTTTAATTTCCTACCCCAGCATAAAAAAAATTCTAAGCAAAACAATAAATTGTATGTCACCGTTCAAGTAAAAAACAATTGGGTGGTGGGGGGGTTAGTTGGTTTACATTTTTATTCTTTTACAAAAATATTTTGACTGAAAAATTGACCTCCACCAATTGCAATTTACATTAAAACTTTTCCTAATACAAGCAAGTTTTATGCTAAAAGAGGTCATGACTGAAAAGATAACATGATAGCTTTTAAAAAATTCCATTTTCCATTTTCTGTCTATTTGAGATTCTCAATAGTCAGTCAGAAGGTGAAAGAGTAATGCTCAAAATGCAATAAAAAAGAACTTCTGCATGTCACACTTGCCTTTTTCAATTTAAAGTGCAAACGGAAATTTTGAGGCAACCCAACTATTGTTTCATAATACTAATTTTCATTTAGATTAGACACTCAATAGATTTCTTACATTGTCTTTAAATGCTACAAAATGTCTTAAAAGAGAGAAAAAAAGTGAATTTGTGGATTGCTTATAATGCAACTTATAACATAGGCTAAATTTCTTATTGCCCTAAAAATACGGATTAGAGATTTCCATTCAATTCAAATTTTTGTACCAATAGACATTTCCTCCAGCTTAACCCTTTCAGATTTGGATATTTTGAAATGAAAGCTTTACATCAGGGGCAAATCAGAATTTCATTTTTTAAGACACCTGATATGTGAAATCTTGTGTTGCACACCTTTAAAAAGAGGAACAAACATTGCTTTGCCTTTTTCCATTGGCATGACTACTTTCTTTGCCATATATTTTTTAAAATAAGTGACAACATAGGCAAAATGTGTGCTCTTATATTAAACATTTTTGCATAGAAACAAAAAAATCCTGAAAAATCTAAGATCAGGTCGTATTTGTTTTGCATAATGAAAACTATTCTTGGTAACTTATCAAACCAAATCTGGGTCGATTGTAGAGGCACAGGTAACAATTTTGTTTTGCCTACTTTGGGCAAAATTTAAAATTCTAGATTACTTTTATCTCCTGGATATTTCTGTTTGAACTATGATTATACAGTTATCCTAATTTTCTATAATTTTTTAACTACATCTTTTTTGACCCCTTCTGAGATTATCCCTACTAATCCTCTTTAATCTCATTTATCCCTAATTAATCCCTATTGATCCCAGTATCCTCTTGATGTTACCTTCCGGTTGTTGTTGGGCTATGTACAGGTTTGAGGTGAGGTTTCCATGTGGCAAGAGAACATGAGTTAGGATCAGCTGCATAGCATCGCCACAAACACTGTACAAAAGAGCAAAATGACAGAAAAGTTGACAATTATAGGCCACTACAATCTTTGGAATAATATGTCATTATGTGAGTTGCAACAAAATCATGTGCAATAGCTGCCATATGACACATCTGTGTGCTGCCATGTATTAGGATAGCTCTCAATTTATATTACCCTGAGTCAGTGGCTCTTAAAATTACAAAGTTACCTGAAGAACCATTTCAAGACCCACTGACCCAAGACTTGGCATAATAGTATGTTGACGGGAATTTCTGACAAATGGCAGCTATTGGACTTATGATCTTGTTGCACTCACATAATGATTTGATCCCGAGTAAAATTGCGAGTAAGAGTACTAGCAATAAGGAAGCAAAAAAAAAACTAGAATAAAATTTCTGCAACGATATTATATAGCATGACACAGTAATTATTAAACAGATAATTAGAAGATATTGGAATTGAGAGTAATATTTGAGTATACGTGCTCGTAAAGAGTTCCATATGGCCCCCTCCCCTACGAATTCTGCAGCCACGATGGAATAAACCACAGGATAAGGTTGCAGAATTCATAGGGAGGGGGACATATGGAACTCTTGCCCCATAGGTTTTAGAAAATTAACCCATATATTTGTCATTTTGTTTCTCCTTTTCCTTTGGTGAGAGCAAATCAATAATATATTGAGAGATTTCATTCTCAAACCTCACCACATGTGACGTGATCATGCTTAATGAGTCGGGAATCGAGTCGTTTCTCGCTAATATTGGTTTTGAGATATAGCCAATTTTAATGTTCATATTTTAGTGTTCTAAGGGATACTAAAATTAGCATCTCTTGAACAGTAAAATGGCACATGAAATGAAAATGAAAACTAAATTTTGTTCAGACAAATCAATACAATATGTTCAGAAACATCATTCTTGTTTATTGCCAATGTTTTGTCAAAGTACTTACTCCGTCATCATGGTAACATAAAAAATGCCCTCCAGGCTGACATTCTAGTTAAACTAACCTGAATAAGCATGGCTGCAGGATGTCTTCTTCTTGCAAAATGTTTTTGTCTTTGTTGCTGCTGCACTTGCAAGGCAAACCCAGAACCAAGAATACCCTGTAATACAATAATCAAGTTGGATCAACTTCAAACAGTTGGTACACCACTGATTTGTAGTTAATACAGGTGTGAATGTGCATCAAAACTTATAGGCTGGTATTCTGAAAGGGAGCCTAACCTTTGACCCGGGTTTAAACCAGGGATAGTCCTACAAGAGTGGACCTTTTATTCCTTCCAACATACTCTAAAAATATGGTGTAATGGTTGAGAAAATTCCTCATGGATGGGCCCTTCTATAAAAGTCTGCTAAATTCATCAGGGTCGCTATTGACCCGGGGTCACTAAATGGCCATATATACCCTTTCGAACCAATATTTCTCCATACACTTAAATATAAAAGAATTACTTTTATTTTGTGGACAAATATCTCTTTGAAGCGTATGGATAGTCCTAACTGACAATGCCCTCTTACCTAAGAAGGATGTTTTGTTAATTATCACTTAATTTTTTGCATATTTTAATCTCTTGTTAATTTCCCTTTTCTAGCAGCAAATGCATACCTGACTATTTTTTGTTGTAGTGTGAGTACTTTTTGTGAGTACGAGTACTTGACTGAGTACAAATATGAGTATTTGGTCCTGAGTACAAATACGAGTATGAGTACAGCAAAATTTTAAATCAGGATTACCAGTACAAGTACTAATGCCTGAGTATAAGTGTGAGTACGAGTACCCAGGCCTGAGTATGAGTACACAAATTGTATTCTTACTCGAGTACGAGTATACTACAAGTTTGACACAAAACAATTAAATACTTATTTCATAACCATTTATAAATATAGTTGACAATGGTGATCTACTTACAGCTGGAAGAGCAAAGAAAGAAATACCAAGGAATGCGAGTACTGCCGCAGCTAGCTTGCCTTGCCAGCTGGCCGGAGTCTTGTCTCCGTACCCCACGGTCATTAACGTTACCTGTAGAAATGAAATTACAAATGTTATAATTATTGGATTATAGCAGGCATCATCTTAAAGGGATCTACCAATGGAATCATATATCCCCTGAATTGCACATATTTAGGTGCATTTTTCACCCTCATGTCCAGTGAGTTGGCCAGTAAGAAATAGATTTTTGAATTCTACAGAAAATTCTGAATAAGATAGACCCTGTCAGAATTTTGCAACCACACATGTGATCAAATCGATGTCAGCTAAGGGACTATAACCCCTTAATTGCACATATTTAGGGTTATATGTTCTGTTTAGTAAATGATTACCAAAAAGTGAAAACAAAAATTTGCCCAGAAATGTCCAAATAAGCCTTTTTATATCATCACTTTTGACACTAATGCTTGACATGCTGAAAACAGGCGGAGGAGATCGACCCGTGGTTTTTTTTTTGTGACGTTACAGTACTAACTTCTCTGTGCTTCCGAGTACAGTCCTGCGGTATTTAAACCAGTTCACTTCACATTTCTTTGCATTTTTTATAAACATCACTTATTTTATCACCATGGGCCCAACTTTTGTTGTTGTCTAGGGATATTAGCTATGCCTGGTGACATTCAGGAGTTAGGCCACTGATCTCTATACAATGGATTGGCTACACAACAGTAACTGCATATTAGATAAGTGAAACAACCGGCGGACATATTGGTATACCCAACTACAATAGCATTCCAGAGACACCTGTTTAACAGAAGTTGTATCTCGGTTGCCCATTTTAGGGACATGCCCTACCATGCGCACAACTCTAAATACATTGAGCTCATCTAATTGGGTTGATTCTGTACTCTGTTGTGTCATTTATTATTTTTTATTTTAATAGGAACACGTTTTGTGTAAATGACCGGCGCTTAACCTCCTGCTCGGGCTCTGGTTGGCAGTGTTGCTAGCACAAGTTGTCTTAGCTCTATTACATCATCAGCTGCATTGCCAGGGTTGTTGCTTTTTCAAAAGTGTTTTTGGCCATACCAGTGGGTGGCTTTAGTTTTGCACTATTAATCACTTAATTCTTTCACTTTGTTGATTGAAACCGGCACCATTGTTTTTCTTGACCTTTTTGCTTTATTTTGGCATGCAACACATGCAAACTTGGGATTCCATTGCTAAACCCCTTTAGTGACAAGTTGAACTCTTCAAAATACACAAAATAATATTTTTGGTGTCCATCTTAAAATTCTTTCAATCAATAGAATATACACAGATACATGTACTACACACATTTGTGTAGTACTGCTATTTTCTTCTTCATATCAAAGTTTCAAAAAAGTACACAATGCATTTTTCTTGAATTATCTTTCACTTTTAAGGTATTTCTACAAAACTGAGGTTTTTCAAGTTCTTGCAGAATCACTGATATTGTGCCTGTAAGGCAAACAATCACCACAGTGCCTCGAAGCAAATTAGAAAGCTTTCATTTGTGAAACCATTTGTATTTTTGTTACATTTGGGTCCATTAAATCTGTTTTCTCAAATCAGCTATTTTTTTCCTGTACAATAATGATTTTATGAGGATTTCAGTTGCCAATTAAGTTACCATGCTTGTCAGAAACTTCCCAGAAATCCAGTCCAGGCTCATTTCAACTTCAATCCATTCAATATCATACTCTATAAATATTCATTTTGGTTGACTTCTGAAGTTATTTCATTTGGTTTTAAAAATGTCAAAGACAAGATTTTTCTTGCTGCTTTGCAGTTTTAAACATTTCTGCATGGTAGAATCTTTGCATTCTAAATCAGATTTAAATGGGTTTTACCTAGGATAGAAGCCATCTCTTTCTGAAATGAGGAGCCTTAAGTCAATTAAAATGTAATTTTGGAGGAGACCTGAAGTCTCGATAAGAATTGCTTTGAAAGCATCCCGACATAATAATAACAAAGCGTGAGCATATAAAGTATCCCATTATTTCGGTGTTATAGCGTTAATGTTATACACTATACAATCAGGATTGCTTCAATTTCACATTTGATTTTAATGGCTTTGGCATGGAATAAACATGTTATTATTTTGTTCAAAAAGAAAAAGCTGAACTTAATTAAGATGTAAATTTGACAGGGACTTAAGACCATTTCTAACATTTGGTACGAGCAGCTGCTTGTTAAAATAAGAATAAGGATGGTGGTATGGTGTTTGATATAAACTTTTGCTTAAAGACACTATCCAGGGACTTATCCAAAAGTGTAAATACCCGAAATTTGCTAGGAAGGAATAGGATATAGGATAAATGTGACGTCTGTAAACACTGATAAATTACTTTTTTTAACTGAAGAATTGACATAAAAGGAAAAAAAATGGCAGTGCCTGAGGAAGGAAAAAAGGTAATAACTACCATCCACTAGTTTAAGTGGCATGGCACATTTCACAAAATGTGATGCGAACTGGGAAGGAAAAACCCGACCACCTGGGGAAATTATATTTTGAGTTTTTATATCACTGCAGGGTTTCAAATCTTAAAGACACATCAGTGATTTCTCGGAAAGAATCCAAAATATTTAAAATTTGCAGAAAAAGTATTAAAAGTGAAGGATAGTCTGTATAATTCCATAAGTTACTTTTTGCAACCGAAGAATTGAGAAAAGGAAGAAACGGGTTTCGGGTTCAACGATAGGGATCTCCATTCAATTAGTGTTGTTGGTAATGTCCGTTCGGAGAGTAATGACTAAAATATCCGAGATTTTGTTCTTATTGGGTTGCTTCTGGTCTTAGCAGTTGTAGGGTATGTAGATGCCTTGTTACTTGGTACAGACATGCCAAAATCTGATTTTGATGATTTCTTCGAGGTTCTGATTAGCAAATCAATGATCTTTAAGTTCCATAACTGTTTTCTTTTTTGATACACACGTCAAAAGTACACCTTAGACAATCTGACAAAAAATAAAGTACAATATAACAGATTTTAGCATTTTCTTTATTTTTCAAAACTGTCCTGTGCGACATGTGGGGGTTTTCCCAGAACACATCAAATATGAAAATTTCTTCAATTTACTGCTATGATTAGTCTAGCCATGGAAGAATTCAAATATTTTTACACATAAAAACAACATACCCCAAAACAGATAGGGACATTAATAAGAGGCTAAAGACATCCAGAATTGCTAAAAAAAATATTTCTGAAAGAGGTCAAATTCCCCACGACCCCAAATATAAATATGATCGGTTTCCCTAACCCATGGCAAAAGGAAAGTAGGTATTAGTAATTAAACACAGAAAAGACTTTTTTTCTGAGTAAGAAACCGTACCAGCTACCACATGGCATCGGGTAACGTCCCATAGTCCTCAGCGTTCACTTCATTTTTCTAATGTATAAACCCAGGAAGGATATAGAAATAAGAGCTAAAAAACCAATATACCATGTAGTGAGTAATTCCGGTAAGAAAAAGACGAATAGAGGCTATGAGGATCATAAAAAGGTATTGAAAATAATCAAATTTTAGATAACCTTTGCAAGTAGAATAAGTAATCGGTACCATTTACCCAGGAGCCAATGCACTTTTCTGTAAACATACACTAATGAAAGAAGGTATACAACCTTGATTAGTATCTTGATTTGTCATTAAGTCCAAATATGCACATTTTTTTAAGAGCGCCCGCATTTTTTTTTTAATATTGTTGATATTTTGGCACAGTAACGTTGGTTTAATTGTCTAGGAAACTATACTGCGAACGAGAATGCTTAAGAAATGCGTATTTATCATAAAATAAGCGATTTTGTAATTAGAATTGGGATCCCGGATTGTTGACTTAACGGCAGAGCTGGAAATGCTATGTTTATGTCCGTGCATTGATGAAATAGTGCCACTGGAGAAGATAAACTCTAAATTGACCTGCCTGGAACCAATAAACAACAATGGATGGCGTAGGACATGGAGCTATTTCCAGGGGCATTTCACATTGAAGGCCGTTTCCAACAGCGTTGAATGTATTATCGGGATGCCGAAATAATTATTCAATTACAAAATTCCTTCATTTTGGAAAAACACAAACATTTTCGAGCTCATTAACCATTGCTCAGGATAGTTAATAGACCAGAGCTATCAATGCAACGTGTTGTAATGTAAAAACCTCCATTTTTTTGAAAAATTGGGGGCGCTCTTCAAAAAAAATGTGCTATATGCATTTTTTTGTAAGAGGACATGAGGAGATTTCAGAAAGAAGCGCCCCAATTTTTGTCTAACCCTGTTTGTGCGTTTTAAGATTTGGAATGCTACCATTGGATTTGACACACCTGAAGTGAATAGCAACATGCTCTTTATGTAATAAGACGGTGATTTAGTATTTCTGTCATCATGACAGAAATTCAAAGCATGGTTTTCTATGGGGACGATACGATAGAGTCATGTCCAAAACAAGGTGCAGTTTTCTTTTGAGTCTTTGTCAATTAACACTTAGAAATGTTCTCGGTAGGTTGGTCTAAAACTGATCCAGTGAAATTTGAGAGAAATTTGTATCCTCAAAAAATCTCTCCTTCACTTTTAAGGAGTAGACAAGACGGAGTGGGGGTGATGTGTGACGTTTAGTCTTGGGTATTTATGTATATTGTTGAATGATTTCATTTTATAAGCAAATGTTTTGGCATCATAGGGCCAATTAGATAGTAAACTTATGATGTATGTAATCGTTGTATGTGCGACATTTTTGCACCCACAGTAGTTGCATTGGTAATATGCAAGTAAACTCTATTCTGTAATGGCAAGCTTGGAATTTGTCTAGGTATCATAAGGAAGGAATTTGTAATTAGGATAATTTTCGTTTTTATACCAATAGTAATTCAGCAGTAGCTGCTCAAAATGTCCTTCAAATGAAGCAGAAACTGCCAAGAAATAGCGCCAATGTAGTGTCTACGATCTCCATTAGTGTTCTGTTGGTTTAGGCAAGTTCAAGTTTGAGGTAATTTATGAGGGGCACTATTCACATGCCGGGACATGAAAAATGTGGCAGTTCCAGCTCCGCTGTTTGTAAATGAAATCAGGAATCGAATCAATCAAAATCACTTCTTATATACGCATTTGTAATTTTTACCATTTGCAGGTAACTTTACAACAATACCAATACAACAGTGCAAACCTCTCAAATTTTGAAATTGGGGGGCGCTCTTCCAAAATGTGTGTGTAACAGACGCACTGTCTATGAGCCCATACAAACTGAGCCCAGCAGTTTCCATGTGTTACCTCTTCGGTCTAACCTCACCATGCGAAGAATTGTCGAAAGCGTATTGGCCTCGGAAAAGAAGGGGCGGAACTTAAAAACATGCTCGTAGATGCCAACAATTATAATTAAAACAGATGCTTTGCTATAATCAACAATATTGCGGAAGAAGACAGGAAGGCATATTCAGTTTATAACTATATGCAGCTAAAAATAGTGTACCTAACCTACGTCGTTTTCTAGCCTACGTCGGTTTCTACGGAGGGGAACTGAAGGGGTGGGGAGCGGGGAACAAAAAAAGGCGAAAATTGGGTAGGATTCGCAACCAAGGGCCCTTCGGTCCCCAGCCCCATGACCCGGCATAGCACGCTACGGCAGTTGTCGCTTGGCATGGCCAGCACTGTCGTACCCCCATGTGTGAGTCTTGGTTTGATGGACGTCCCGCTACTTTTGTGCATTTTCATCAATTAACATAGTGAGTTTTGGTGAGATTGAGTTTCGTGTGCTAGGCGTTAGCAGTGTTCCATCAGAAATATTAAATTCATGGTAAACTTGGACAGGGGAAAAAGAATGACATTTAACAGCCACCAATTCAGGGTTTCATCAAAAATTTGAGGGAAAAACGGTTGCTGCTTGCAGGAAAAATATTTGGAATCTTTACCAAGGTGACAGATTTTTTAATCACTGAATGATTACAAATACTTGTTTATCCTTGTCCACACTTTTAGCAGCTTAAAATTTGAAAGGTTGCAAACCAAATAAAATGCGGGTATTCTATTGTACAATTTTGGGGTTTTCTAATGTGCACAAAAAGTGTAAAAATATAAAACTCTTGCAAAAAAAATCCCCAATGCGCAGTTTTGCAACCCAGGTTGGGGTAAGGGTATGCGTTTGTAATAGTTATTCAGCCACCTTTCATTATAATTTAGACCTCAGGTGGATCCCAAAGAGACTGATGGGTGGGCTTCCTGAATTTGTTTTTTTTTTTCTGTTCCACCAGTCGTTCTGTGGGTTTCTCTGGGTACTCAGTTTCATTCTACAGTTAAAATTGGAACTCTTGCCATTAAATGGTTGTGAAATACTGGTTATCTCTGAAAATAACTGAGTGCCTAATGGTTGTCAATGGTTTTGCCTGGAGAACTTGGTGGGAAATTTGACATGAGTTACCAAAATAATTTGAATGAAATTGTCCTAAGTGTGGGTGAAGATGGACAGATGATAATTAAAGTGTTGGGTAGGAAACAACTTAAAAAATATCACACAACATGAAAAGGAATTGATTACCCTCTTTGTGGTCCTAAGAGAGGGTCAAGATTGACACACACTTTCAAGCGAGAGTTTCTGTAACCTGACCCATCTGACACACTTTTTTCTGACACACTTACGAATTTGGAAACTCTTCATGGAATAAAGCACAGGTTTATTCTGTTAAGGTTTCCAAATTCATAAGTGTGTCAGAAAAAAAGTGTGTCAGATGGGTCAGGTTACGGAAACTCCCCTTTCAAGTGTTGTGTATGAAGTAATTTAGTTTCATAATCTAATTGAAAGAGAATGGTTTCCTGATTCTGGGCTTTAAAGAGGATGAAGAATGGCCCATTTTTAGGGAGAAATGGACATCATGTTTCTTACCTAGAATGCAAAGGGGTCTGCGTATAAATTGGAGCCTGCCATAGTGAACCTGGTAGCGACTCCGACATCCTGCCGACCATACCCGAAGCACACACTCCACAGAAAGCACCACAACAATTAATGTTTCCTGCAAAAAAAAAATAGAATTTAATGGCTGGTATTCTGGGTTAGTCCTACATGAGTGGACCTTTCTCCTTCCAACATACTCTAAAAATGCACTGTAACAGGTGAGAAAATTCCTCATTACATTTAACTTTCACAGTATTTTGAGAGGAGAAAAGGTCCACTCTTGTAGCCTTAAAGCCTGAACACTTATATGTCCACCACCAAATACATCATAGCGCCATCATTTGTTGGTGATTCAGAAAGAGTTCCAGGAATAGTTCATTGGTAGAACACCAGTGCTGTCATTTTTTTTTTTTTTTTTTTTTTTTTTTTTTTTTTTTTTTTTTTTTTTTTTTTTTTTTTTTTTTTTTTTTTTTTTTTTTTTTTTTTTTTTTTTTTTTTTTTTTTTTTTTTTTTTTTTTTTAGTGTGTTCTGAGGTCTCTGGGGTTTGGACCAGATTTGGCTGGTTAAACCTAGTTTTGTTAGAGCTCAACCATTCCACTTCCCTCAGAGCATTAATTGCTCGGTTGCGCTTCATTCTACTTAAAGGGGGATGATCCGATTTAAGGATATGAAGTTTTCATCTTGATAGATTGGCCTTCACTCCAAAACCCCATCTGTAAAGTTTTGCGCCGATATTTCAACCCGTTTTGACGCGAGAGCTAAAAACATGATTTTGTAAGCCCCATAGAGTACTGTGTAAAATTAATATTGGTCGACCGAAATGGGGCACCTTTTTGATATAATCCAAACCAAAACATCTTTTGGCCATAAGATTTCAAGGGTAAATGAGAAAAATAGTAGATTTCTTTCCTATCAAAAATGTAATGACTTTACTTCCGGTAAAATCTGGGGATTCTGGGGACGAGGCTATTAGCGATCGGGCCATGAACCTTTAAAATAATGCTGTTGCCCATGAGATATGACACGATAGATACCCGGCACAGGCTAAAAAACAATACCTTTATTCTCTAAGTCAAAATCATATGACCGTGGGCATGTACCCATGGTTAATGCATAGCTTAAAAGAATCCTGTGTCATTCATTGGTTATACATTGAGATATATGATGTTTTAAAACCAATCAGAGACATGGTAAGAAAAACTTAAAAGGTTAATTAGTACAGATATATAGGAGATAGTAGGTCTATTTTTGATTGGTTACTCAGAGGTTATATCATATTATATCATGTAATGAGCCAATCAGAGATACTGTAAGAAAGGTGGTAGACCTCAGGGGGTTAATCTTTAAAAAATTGTTTTCTCTTGTGTCTTGTTTATTCTTGTAATTATCATTGTTTCACAAACCTCTACCACACCTTATCATCAATTGCTGGTTTAGAATAAAAGTGAAAAAAAATGTCAAAATGGTTCATTTTAGTGTGACACAATTCCATTTGAATTTATCACCCTTTGCTGAATTGTATAATAAAAATAATACATGGGCTAGGAAGCAATACAGGGGGCAAAATGTGCTGTGTTGAAGTAGTTCCTATCACATAAGAGGTCACACGCAGACTAGTGTGCACAGTACTTTGTAAGTCACCTGGGGTCTGTTCCCGAAACTCAGTCATAAATAATCTATGTGTGTACTATATGTCATGCCTGAGTGGACCAGTTTGTCCAAAGCACTGTGTAACTGGTATGAAAAGGTCTGTTAATGCAGGACATACGTATGAGTTACGCACAAGTTGGGATCGGACCCCTGATCATATCTATTCAATCCCATGTTGTCATTCCTCCCAGGTTTTCACTGAGAGCTTTGACTTCTTTTCTTTCCATAATTTTCCTTGTTGTTCTGGATTGACTTTACTCACTTTATTATAGCAGTCTTAGGCACTCTACAGTGGCACCTTGATCACTTTGGTGGATATGTCATAAATTAAAATAATATATATATTAATACCGGTGGTCTGTTTGTCCGTCTGACTGTGTCTATTTTCTCGGAGACCGAGGGTCGCACATTCCTGAAACTTGGTGGGTGGGTGCCCCTTTACCGTCCAAAGACAAGAGTTTGTATTGGTTAGTGGATCATAGGTTATCAGGGGTCATTCTAGGTCAAAGGAGGTCAAATGGGGTAAATGTTGATGTATGGACGTGAAACTTGGGGGGGTCGATTGTTGATGCTGGGTCATTCCGCCAGGTGAATCGCGAAACCATAGGTGATTGCAAAACCCAGGGACCGCCTGTTGAAATTAAGTATCATCAAAGTTATAAGGGGTGAATAACCGGCAAAAAATGGTTTCAACCGATGTGACAATGTGTCATTCTTCATTTGGCCTAAACAACCCGTCTTAAAGAGACACAAGGACATTTCCAGAAAGAAAAGAAACGCCCCAAGTTTTGTCGAACCCCGTTTTTTTTTAATTTTTGCATATTTTGGAATGCTACCAATGTATTAGATCCACACCTGAGTGAATATAAGCCCAATACACCGGCTTTACTGTAATATGGTAAATTTATATAGAAGCTTAGAGAAAACTGGCGAGCACAGAAAATAATAAAGACGAAAATACAAGGTCTCGAACCCGGAGCCTTTCGCTGTCTAGGCGTGAGGAGGAAATTACAAAAACAAAACTGGCCTCAGAGGAACTTTGTTAATGTGGATACCATTTGAACGAGCACTAAGTAATTTCAGTATTATTTCAGAGTGTTCAGCGGCCGTAATTATATTTTGTATTATAGAATGGAGGGAATTATATGCATGATTCTAGCAGAATCTATGCCGAAGCGAAACTTCAAGTCAATGCACGCGAGGATCAAGTGTAAATGATTTACAACCCGAGAAAGTAATGGAGTAAATATTATAATAGAAGCGCGGAGAAACTGGCGAGCACAGAACTAATAAAAGACGAAAAAATACACGGTCTCGAACCCGGAGCCTCTCGCTATATTAATACGATCAGTAAGACATTGATTTAGGAGTTTTCCATTCGTGCATTTGGGACAGAAAATCAAACTCATGCTTTTTGGATGGGGACTATTGGTAAAGGCAAGTTCAACAACTAGGTTTTGGTTCTTTTTTACTTGGTTTGTCGCAACAAAAACTTTCTGGTAGGGCATTTAAAACCGTTCATAGTGCAATGAGAGATATTCTATCCTCACACAAATCTCAACCTGTCCCTTTAAAGGGCACAGTCCAGTGGGGTGACATGGGTGAATTTTGCAATTTTTATGGTAATAATACAAGGTACTCTTTAAAAGAGTGCTGCTTGGAGTGAAGTGAGAAATGGGCAAAATGGTTCACTCTTGTGTGACAATGCAACATATTGATTGAGATTTACTTATGTCTGAAGAAACACTAAAAATCATTTCCTTGGACATAGTATTATTGTATCAAAGCATAAGACATAGTCTATACCCTTATGAAATGTAATCATCAAAACGCGCTGAAACAAGCTCGTTCCGAGCTTAAAAGTGATTGGAATTTGCACGTATGTGCTCGTGTAAGGTAATGTGAGCTTGTTTGAGCTTGTACCTGCAAGAGCTCGTAATCATATTTACAATCACAAGTTCACACCATGTTCAAGTTTCGAGCACAAGTAGTCAATTGCGAGCTTGTGCACAAATTTGTTACAAGCTCTTCGCCTATTTTCATACATGTGAGCTCACGCGAGCACAAACAAGCTCGTTGATTTAGCATGTGAGCTCATTACGAGCTCGTTAATTTTACATACAAGCTCGTAATTTTTTTCTGAGCTAGTACAAGCACATGCAAGCTCGCAATTTTCATAAAAAATTCTACATATATTAGTGAGCTTGTAATTTTTGTACAAAACGAGCTAATTATGAGCATTATTTGTCAGTTACGAGCTCGTGAGCATATTATATGCACGTTATTTTGAGCACGTTAATAGATGAGCATCTTACGAGCTCAACAGTTACGAGCATGTTAATGTGTGCGCATATTTTACGCTTACCTGTCTATGTGAGCACGTAAATTTAGGAATTAATCTGCGAGCACGTAAATATTGTAAATATTTGCGAGCAGTACAAATTTTAGCTTGCAGGTTTGCGCGCATATGCATGCAAGACAGGAAGTGCTGAAATGCATTGTGGGAGGTCAAAGTTCATCATCTCTTGGAGGGAAGACAAACATGTAAGTGGTATGTTGGTGGTAAATTTAGTAAAATTTAATAATATTCTAGGACATGTGGCTTGAAATAAGACAAGTGTCCATGAAATAGATTATTAGCAGAACCTTGAAAGTTTATTTGGGGAGTATATTATCACTCAGATATCAGTTTACAGGGGATACTTTTTAAACAATTACTTAAGGATCAGAATTTGGAAGACATGTTTTGTAGGCTTAGGTATCTCAATAAATGTTTATTCTGCATTGTGATGGGCAGCCAGCTAGGTTTCTTAATTGCAGTCAAGATGTGAATTTGAAGGTGCTAAATGTGACTGTATGCAGAACTGTCAATTTCATTTTAAAGTGGAATTATCTGATTTTGTTCAATAAAGTTAGAAGTTAGACTCCCTTTCTGAATACCAGCACAAAAGTTTGACATTTCTTCCTGCAAATGGACAGAACTTAACAATGTAATACAAACATCCACTCATTACACAAAAGTGCACATTCAAAAGCATTCATATTTTTAAAGTAGGCATTTTTTAGGATATTTACATGAATCTACTAAACAAAACAAAAATGATAGGATAAAAAATGCACTTTTGCATATATACAACAATTTTCTCACATGAATGCTTCTCAAAATAATTAAAAACTTTACACCCATGCAAAAATATCAATTTTGAAAAATCTTGAGAGCGCACTATTTTTCAAATGTGCCAGTGTCTTGACCCAATTGACCCAAACAACTCCTCTGGCTGAACCCATTGTAAAACTTTTAAAAAGGAATTTTTGTACCTTTATAGGAAAAAATGTTTTAAACTGACCATATATGCTCATTCTGGTACACTGTTAAAAATAAACTTCTAAAAAAACAGGGATTTGACTGGCAGCTGGGACTCACAACGTGCAGAACGTAAAATAACTGGAGCCATAAAAATACGAAACCATTGCAGGGAACGTAAAATAACGGCGTAAAATCGCAGCTTCAACGTTATTGTTGGTTTTTGACTTGTTCAAACAATATTAACAATTAAAAATGTTATTACAATCATCTGACCAAATTTTCACGTTGCAGCTATGGCATCATACAAACGTTGTATTTACGTTACCACATGGTTGTAAAAAAGTTATATTTCAGGTAAACAATTTTGAGAAAAAAGGCAATAAACAAAGGGAAAATGTGAAAAAAAATAAAGATTTAAACCACTTTATATGGTAATGTACACATTCTAATGTCACCAAGTATTTAATCATCATATGAATAAACTCAATACATGTACCTTACATAGATTCGAACCTGGGCCTTAAGATTACAAGTCCTAAACCTTATCCACTACACTACATGACTTTACTGATAGCAGATGCTAAAATTAAATATGTGTGTATTACTTTTTTCAAATTAAATATAATACAAAAAGGAGGAAAAGAGTTTTTAAAACTATTTTTAAAAATGATAGGGAAAATAAGATTTTGCATTTTTTTTTAATGACGTTACTTATAACATTATTTAACACATTTTATTGGTAAACCGGACTTTAATAGTTTCTATTCTACATTAAAAAACAAGTAAGTTACGAAAGAACGTAATATTACGGAAAATATATAACAACGGTCAGCATATAAATACTACCTTTTTCAAAATGTGTAGTATTATTCTCTAGCCACTGTTTATTTACATTTTCTGCTTCCAAATTGTAATTTTATGTTTGGTATAGGTAATAAAGCGTGAAGATTATTTAATAATTGGGTTTACCGTAATTTAAAAGGTAAAGTCTGGTAAAATTAGGAACATTTTTAACAGTGTATAAGTGTGCTTTCCTTTCAAACATCAGTAAAATATTTTCCTCCTTTCAAAAATCAAAATGTACTTCCACACCTCGCCCCAGTAAGTTGTCTCAGTGATTTGCTCCAATTAAGTGTGAACTTCAAGAAATGCATGTTAGCTGTGTAACAGAGTAAAAACTGGCCAAAATTCACATTAAATTTTTCCCAAATTTAGGTCGAAATTGGTAAGAGAAATTACCCCAAATACATATTTTGGTCCGTGTCGTCCTGCCAAGAGGGGCAAACTTCCCCCTGCCACGCGCAGTGGGTATGCCACTGTCTCACCCAGCTAATGGGCCCATCTCCGATTAAGTGTTCAAAAATCGTTTTTTTTGGCGCTCACAGTCAGGCACAGTTTAAAGCTTGTTTTTGCCATTAAGAATGAATGTTTATTAATATTAAATATACTTAGGAGTTAGGTTTCAAAATGTTGGGAAGAGAAGTTGTTACCCAGATGCGAATAATTAGTATTAAAGCAAATAAGCTAAAATGCCTTAATTCTTGCATTTCGCCATTGTCGCCAGCCAAACTAAGTTCTTTAAATAGGTTGTCCCTTCTCGCTGACAAAAGAGGCATATCACATACATTTGCATTTTTATTCAGCCTTATTATGCCCTACTTATTAACAGTTCAAAACATGATAATATTGGGATTGTGCAAGTTTTGCAGAGTTCTCGGAAGAGAATGTCACAATATTGCCGACAGATTAGGTTACCATAATTTGAATGAATACAAAATGATTAAAAATACGGAAGAACAGTGTTCCAATATTGTGATAAATCACGCAGCTGTAATGTTATATTATACATGTTGTGCATAAAATCTGGCTAAAACGTAACCCAATCCAGCTTAGTAATGAAAGAAAATACCTCTGTTACGTCATATAAGGCCAATATGTACTTCCTCCCGCTACGCTCTGCAAAAATGCCATGCTAAATAAATTTGAATACCAAACCAGCTTTAGCATGCAGGTGGTAATACTTTTTTTCGTTTTTTTTAAGATATGAGACTAAGTCGGTGATGAAGCACTGTACCTTTCATAAGAACAGCCAGACTAAGAAAAAAGGCCGGCCAGATACGTTAACCAGATACGTTACTTCACTGTTAAAGTTAAGGCTATATACTAAAAAAATCGGTATATTAAGATCACCCATGCATTGTTCGGTGTTCTGAGAATATAACATTAACGATTTCAGGATTTCAGGAATTCCTTATGTTGATATTTGGTCATTTTGGAGACCAAACTTGAACACTTTATCTGAGAATGGCCCTAATACTTTTTCAGAGGATTGTGTTTTGTGTGCTGGTTACTTTTTTACACACACACAAGTGTGTGTAACAGGTCTAATACACAGCGCCATCTTTTGACCATTTTCAATTAATATTTCGCCACATTAATGACTGACAGTTGCGCAGCCAATAGGAGTTCCATTTGAATCTTAAAAATTGAGACGAACACTCAAATGATTGCAATAAGTAAGATATCGTTGCCAAAAACCTAAAGGAACCAGTCTTAAGAATTTGAAAATTTTAGATTGGTTCTGCTAATTTGAAAAAAAAACGAAGAAAAAAAAAAGGGAAAGGAAAAAGTGCTTTTTTTCATGCAAATTTACGAATAACAACTTTTAAGTAGCACCGTGTCACCCAATTTAACTTCATGGCCACAATACAGTATATTTCTTAAGTCGTTCAAAGGTTGTTATAACCGAACCTATCATAAACAATTTATACCAAATGACCCAATTTCTGAATTTGTTGAATGCAAGTGCCTTTAAGATAAGTAATCTGCACGCCTTTTCCGTTCATTTAAAACAGCTGGGTGGGCTGGGCGGAGTCAAGATCAGGACATGTATCGTAATTTGCTGTGGCGTTCGCTTTTCATACGTAGTGATTGCGTACTGCATAATGAAGCCGATTGTAAGGTGCGGGACGGTAATTCATGTTAATAGAAGCGATTTGTTTAAACCTGGCACAGGGAGTTAAGGAACAGTTTAGAATTTTTTACCAATTGTTAAAAATTCCAAAATAGGAGTTGTCATGGCAAGATATGAAATCAGGGAGACAATGCATTCAAATGGGTACCAACACATAGCCTAGCTCTGTAGTCAGTGAGTCCTGAGATAGAAATTGACCACTTAATGAGAAAAAAAGTGGTTGCTGCAGCAAGATTTCATAGATAAGCGGACTCCAATCGGATATGACATTGTTCGGGGGACAGCTAGTTCA
Organism: Ophioderma brevispina; assembly: GCA_023653785.1. Classification (NCBI taxonomy): domain Eukaryota; kingdom Metazoa; phylum Echinodermata; class Ophiuroidea; order Amphilepidida; family Ophiodermatidae; genus Ophioderma; species Ophioderma brevispina. Next base: position 5,085 of record JAMKCH010021385.1, on the reverse strand, counting down.
GCAAATTTGACATTTTAATTCTGACTCCGAAACCACCATTTGTATGCCCTCTGGGTGTACTGTAAGTTGCTGGTGAAATAAACCAAAGATGGAGCAGTGACGATTTCAAGAAAAAGAATTTTGCGATTTAGCTCAGGGTGTTGTCAGCAAATCAACCGTTCCAAGTGTCAAATGTTCGGTCAAAGCCAGGCATGCGTGGTGTCGATTTCTTGATGTTATTCACTCATGTGCTTGCGCTTTGTGAAAACAAATAGACCACAATACAAGAGGTGTTGTTCTGTTCCTGACATTGACATAAAAATATTTGAAGATTAAAATGTTAAAGAGGAGCATTATGGGGATGTTATGATTTTTGAACAACTGAAAAAAATTATAAAAAAGGGAATAACTATTTTGATATTTCAAAAATTTACTGTGGAAATAGATTTTCATGTGTACTTTAAGGGGGTTTTTTAATGAAAAACCCCAGAGATATTCATTGACCCTATATAAAGCTGTATACAGACTCTCTCAAAAAATATACAATTAAACTAAAAATTAGACTAAAGGGAGAGGATGAGCGCGAATAACACAAGTTCAGAAGACATAAATACTCCATTTCCCTACCTCTTTGCAGTTGACGTCAGCATGATGTATGATGGTCTTAGTATAACCCTTAAAGCAAAAAACTCTGTCAAGATTTCACAGACAGAAACACTAAGCACACTAGTATAAACTTAAGGCAAATAAGTCTACCACCTTTCCCCAGACTAGAAAACACTAAGCACACTTGAATATAACCCCCCTTAAATGCAAATTAGCTCCTTTTTGATGATTGCCCCCCTTTTTTTGAAAAATTTCGATATTTTTGCACAGCTAATGTGGTAATGGTTGATGATATGAAGGTTTTTATACACCTGCGAATGAGAATGCTAAAAATGCAGTATTATCATTAAAAATTGAGCCGATGTTTGTTTGTAAATTAGAATTATGTGATTGGAGTACTTAACGGCAGAGCTGGAAATGCTAAGTAAGTTTATGTACTGTCCAGGATGAAAAAGTGCCACCTCAAGAAAATACCTTAACTTGACTTGTCCTGAACCAAAAAAACAACTAATAGATGAGCATAGATATGTACATGTCGCTATTTCCCGGCTATTTCATATTTGGAAGGCCGGTTTCCAGCAGCCTTTGAAATATATCGGGGATCCCCGATAATAATTATTCTAGTTACAAAAATCCTGTTGTTTGCGACACAAGACAATTTAGAGCTTAACCAGTCACAGGTATAGCTTAGTAGCCAGTTACCAATTGCAACCGTGTTAAAAATCTCAATTTTTAATAAAAAAAGAAAAATTGGGGGCACTCTTCAAAAAAATGTGCTAATATTGCTGTAAGGAACATAAGTCTACAATTCTTTCATGGAGCACTAACCACACCTTTAGTATAACCCCTTCAAATAAAACTCTACCACCTTTCACATACTCGGAACACTAGGTACACCTTAGTATAATATAACCCTTTAAGGCAAGATAAGTCTACAGACTTATGGACTAATTAAGCACACCTTATAAAAACCCCTTAAAGCAAAATATATGCAATCTTTTATGGAGTAGAAACACTAAGCAACCCTCACTATAACCCCCCTTAAGGCAAAACTAAAGACGAAACCTGTCATGGGCTAGAAACACTAAGCACACACCCCTTTTTAAAGCAAAATAAGGACGAAAACTTGTTCACGGCTAGAAACACTAAGCACACACTCCTTAAAGCAAAACAAGTTGCAATCTTTCACGAGGACTAGAAACACTAAGCATAACCCCTTAGCATAACCATTAAAGCAAACTAGTCTAGGAATATTTTGGAAGGTTTGCATGTTGTTTTGCTTATATTTGATTTAAAACTTTCATATGTTGTAGAGTAGACCCTAGGTAAGTGTAAAACGTATTAGCTCATTTTTTTCGATGTGCCAAAAGGGGGAGGGTAGCCAGCAATTTCAAAATGGCCGCCATTTGTCAGTATTTTAGCGTATTTGACTAATATTCCAAGTTTTCTGAAAGTTTAATTAAAGATTTTCTTTCATGTGTTATTCACTTCATATCAGGGCTGGATAACATTAAAATAACATTCAATAATATTGAATAACAGTTCCAGTTGGCGACAAAATTTCAAAATGGCCGCCAATTTATAGATTTTTGTTTTTTAGTATATTTATGGCTAAACTTCAATTTTTTTTTGTTCCTTGAAATTCTGACATTCAATATTTGTTTTAAATTACAATATATTTAATATAAAAATAAAAAATTATATTTCATGATTATAAAATTATTACATTCTTGCATAGCGGAATTTGTGTTCCAAAAATGGGACGCCATTTTATTTTAAGGGTTCTTCTTTCTTTACATATTAATGTATCAGAAAAGAACGTTAGCAAGTCTCCAGGGAGGGCATTTCCCAATCTCAATTTGTTTCTTACCACCCCAGTTTGCCGCCCCCAAAGAAAAATTAACATTTTTGGCAAAAGTTCAGTGATTGGGGGCCAAAATACAAAATTTTGACAAGAAAAAACAGCGAGTTGGGGCCAAAATTGGTTTTAAAAATCTTAACAGTTTTTATATTTGGTTCCCCAGAATTTCACTTTGCAGCCCAAAAAATATTCACTTTGCAATGCCCCCCCCCCTCCCCTAGAAAAGAGATGTGGCGCCGCCCGCCGCTGGAAACGACAACCGGCCACAAAAATGGATTAAAATTCATAATATAAACATAATTAACAACTGAGAGTCAGGGATTTTGTTGTGTGAAGCTGGAATGTGTTAGACCCTCTGGCTTTCCATACTTTAATACTATTGCTAGTTGGAATACAGGCAGCCTCTAGCAAAACTTGGCAGTCAATGTACCACTGTACTGTGAGATGCACTGATAGGTTGAAGTTTTGCAACCTTTGACATGAATTGGTAGGTTGTTTGAAGTTGTAGATTGATATTTGTATTATGTACTGATGACGTCGTATTAAAAAGGATGTATGCATTGTGGAACCAATTAAGTATGGATACGGTCATGTGCTTCTGAGGGTATTACTTCTAGGAGGTAACTTCAAGACCAACCATAAATTGCAAATAATTGTTTAGAAGCAACCTCCAGTCTGGTGAAAACAAGTCCTCACCATTGAGTAAGCTCTGAAAGTTACATCATTAGTACAAACATCCATCAGTAGATTCCAAACACCCTCAATTCAATATCGGGAATTTCACCACACCTTCATTTCTTTCATTGGCAATTTAACAGCAGTATTACCCAATGGGGCTAAATAACCAAATAAAAACGGAACAGCTGTCGAAGGAATGGTTCTAAAGGACAGTTCAGCATCTACGCATCCTTCCGACCCGAAGCTGCCGCCATCATTTTAAAGTGCCCCTTAGAAGAGAGGTTACAACCCATGATCTCGCTATTGTAGCAAAAGCCAAAAATCATCTCCGAAAAGCGGGTAGCAAGATTGTCTGGTCCTGTTCCAATAAACATAAAACCATTGCCAATCGGACACCTCCTCCATGTAACACTGCAGTGCCTTTAAGCAGGAAAACAGACTGGCAAAGATTCACTGATAACTTGGAACAGAAAAACGTGAATAGGATGGCACCAAAACCCCGTATACAGTAAACTACCGTACAGTAAACTACCGAACAGTAAACGACATCAACTGAGCAGCTGAAAAAAACTTTGGCTATGTAGCAAAGGATAAGTGACTTCTTGAGCTCTACAATTGCTGCCTTAATTTCTCACAGTTCACCAAAGGATCTGGAGGAAAGCACATGTTGATGGCACTCTTTAAAGCCTGGGAAAGGATCCATCTAATCCAAAGAGCTATCGAATAATATCACTCCTCAGCCGTACCTACAAGCTCTTTGAACATCTCCTGTTCAACTGTATCGTACCTTTGATAGAGGAACACTTCATACCAGAACAAGCAGGTTTCCGGCCAGGAAAATCAGCAAGCCAAATGGTTTCGAGAAGGGTTCGGTAACCGGAGTCGTTTTCGTCGATCTATCAGCAGCTGTTAATCACAGATGCTTACTCCGTTAAGATTTTGGAACTCACCAAGGATATTCGCTTGACTGAGTTCATCAAAGGATTGCTTGGCGTAGGCTCAAGAATGGACTACCCCAATGGAGCGTGCTCGCACCTCTCCTGTTCAACATCTATACCAAAGACCAACCTAGGAGTACAGGGACATATTGTTTTATCTATGTAGACTATCTTGGAATGAACACACAAGATGCACACTTTACAGTTGTCAAAGAGAGACTACCAAAGCTTTGGATGAACTCACTCCTTATTATGAGGAAAACCACCTCACTCCTTATTATGAGGAAAACCACCTATGTGCAAATCCATCCAAGACACAGGTGTGTGCTTTCCATCTACCGTGAAGCCAAATGTCAACAGCCTGGTTTGTCTACTTAGGAGTTACATTGGACCATACTCTCTCTCTTATAAGACCCACATCAAAAAGCCGAAGAGTAAAGTAAACTCACTGGCACAAGATGGGGTGCTCGTCCACATACCCTAAGATCGATGGCACTTGCCCTGTGCTACTCATGTGCAGAGTATGCCTGCTCTGTATGGGAAAGATCAACCCATGATGCCAAGAAGCTTGATCCAGCTTAAATGCTTCCTACCGGCGTATCACAGGATGTCTTCGCCCAACTCCAATGGAGAACTTATACATCGATTGCTCCACCAGACCTATGTCGTAGTGTAGCGAGCATGAAAGAGCGTAGTTGTCAAGTATCTAATGTGAAGCACCCTATGTTCAGACAGAACCCAGCTGTTAAATGCCTTAAATCCAGAGAGAGAGAGGGGGGAGAGAGCGGGAGAGAGAGTTTCTTAAGCAAGTCCCACCCCTTAAACAGTCTCTAAGGAGTTTAAGAGAGTCGCCTTGTGGAAAGAAAGACCGTGCCATCAACCAAGTAATGTCGGTATGAACCCGGGTGGTATCAATCCCCTGGAGCTGACTCCTCATGGGCTGGATGGCGATGCCTCAACATATTGAGAACCAGAATTGGCCGATCTAAAGTTCTTTGCAGAAGTGGGGCTACCTGGAGGAAG
>JAMKCH010021384.1:0-20832 GCA_023653785.1 Ophioderma brevispina | reverse complement strand
TATCGTAAATACAGACAATAAACAGTGACCCTATTCGTGACCAGGGGTCACTTTATAGATGTGCAAAGGTCAAATCCCGGAAATGCTTGGATTTAGTTGAAAACTCAAATGATACGTCCTCATAACGTTTTTAAAACGTAAAAATAAATGTATGCATTTGTGTACATATGGTTCAAGTTACAGGGGTCAAAGGTCACTTAAAGGGGACATTAAGGGGTCCCATGCCGCCTTGTGTCATGGTCTCTTGCATGACTAGTTATTCTGAGGCGTCAGCAGAATGAACAAATTCGGATCTTAGGTACCAATAAACATCAGATGGATACATAGTTTGGTACTGATCTCTTCCGCGTCCTATTGAGAGTAGGTCCTCAAACAATAAGCGGTGTTCGTTTCTATGAAATTCGAACCTTATCAAAGTTGAGGTGATACCTGAGGATTCAATGTGGATATGTTGGGAAACTTCTGACGAGCAGAACTACGACGTCAATGTAAAAAAAAAAATAAGGGAAAAGAGAGGCCAGTTGTTCCTTCTCCAATTTGTCTTTGAGTGATTTGGCGCAATGTTCTAGTTAGTTTAAAACACAACCTATACCGTAAGACCTGTAGATTATGCGTATGACCTCCAATAAAACATGGGCCAAAGACAACTCTCTTTTTTTACGGAAGCACTGAAGGGACATGACGAGTTGACGAGTTGACGAGTTGTCGACCTTAATTTAGAGATAAAAGATGACATAATGAAGACTTGATGAGGTATGGACGAGATAAATGACGACTTACATGACGAGTCAAAAACTTGTTGATGAATGGACGAGATAAATGATGACTTACCTGAGAAAATTCGCTTAATTGATGAGATAAAAGATGATATAATTTTACATTTAGGAAGTTGCTTTTATGTTAGCTTAGGGTTTGTGATTGGGTCTGACCGTCACCGATATTTTTTCCTTCGGTAATCCCTTCAGGTCATTTTGTAGCCTAATCGCAAGGTGTCTGATAGAACCAACAAAATTGCTTACATTTATTTTCGCACTGTATTATATTGACATGTATTCATTAATTTTTGAACATTGTGTTTGAAATCAGTGCTTTAGCAAATATGATCAAAGTTGCCAGTTTTTCCATAGGCTACTGTGCATAAGTGGAGTGGTGTATAAACCCTTAGCTGTACCGTTCACATGGAATTAAACGACAAATATCTGATATTGCAATCATGGTCACTCCCCTTACCATCCCCAGTTACAATTAAATACTAACCAATCAGCATCCCCGATGGACACGGTAAAAGTAACTGACTTTTCTCGCCGTTAAAATCATGACTTTGACATGGACTCCGAGGAATCCATTGATTCAGGAATATTGGGTCACAACTCAACAGTTAATAGGAATCACGTGGAGATGCAGTTGTTCGAATGCCATAGAATTGCACAATTCGTCATCGCAGCAGTAACTGCAGAAACTTCCAGACCTTCAGGAGCGTTGAAGTCTTGACACAGTGTTGGAGGCATTGGGTAGCGTCTTCTACGAATCCTCGTTGCAGCCATGTTCAAGTCACACCAAGTGGACGATGTCTCCGTGGAGTTCGCCTGTGAAACGAGCGAATTTATTTGCATTTGATAAATTTGCAAAAAACATACGATTCGCATTCAAATTTATAACATGATCATTAGTATTTCTGCTGTAGTCTTTAGAGAGGAACGCCCTGCGGAACGAAAATCATTTTCGAGTTAACATTTTCTTCACTTACACTATAATATGAAATGGTAAAATAATATGCAATACAAATGGAATATCGCTATAACTGCCGAAATAAGGGACAAAATGTTAGGCAAAAAATAGACTGTATGAAATGAGAGAAATAGAGAATTCACACAACCCACTTAATCAAAGCCATCTTGGAAAGTATAGTAAGCCATTGGTGCCATAATATTTTATATTCGTCTTATAGCGGTTCACTTTAGAAACCTATGGTAAATTAAACAACTAACCCTAAACAAAATATAAAATGGCATGAGATATTTAAATTTGTGCTTAAGATGGTAAATATAGTTCATTCTTTACCCCTTAAAAGCAGTCAGCACAAGTGTAGGTGAATCAACGCCGTAGAAAATGCAGAAAATAATGCGGCTCTTTCATGGCAAAATGGCCTAACTCGAGATAGGTCTTTTTGCCATGAAATGTCCATCCTGCAAAACCAATGCATTTTGGGATACTTTTTTTCTTTTTAAATGTTGAGCCTGAATAATGCTAAAAATATATTTTTTTTAAATTCTGCCCTTTCAAGGCTAAAAAGGACCTTCAAGACGAAAGGAGTTAGGCTCTTTTGCCATGAAAGGGCCGAACTATAGTGTCTTTTTCACTAAAAAATAAAACTTCATCTTCCTTAGTAAAAGTGGCACAATTGTGATTTTTTTCCTTTCGTTGTTAACTAAACATATCTCGAGACTAAAACAAGCAAATTGAACAGAACAAGCGGCATTTGACGTTTTCAGTCAGAATCTCAAAAGCAAGTTGGCAGTCCGAATTTGAAAAGCAGTGCTGGGTTAGTGTTTGGTTTAGTGTTAGGGTTAAGCTTGAGATTGGAATGACGACGTTTGGGACTGAAGACATTTCGGGCGAAAGAACGAACTAGCATAAAAAAATCGTATGACAAGCGTAGCGCTATGAATTTCGCCTAGCGACGGAAACGTTTCGGACTGACGGAACCGTTTTGGAACAAAGACCATGTAGGACCTAGCAAATTTCCACCTACAGACCGTCCGCCCAGAAAGGTTTGATCAAACGAACGAGGATACCAATAGTTGAATACGGGAAAATTAGAGAAAAATATAACTTTTGCAAATAGGACTGTCTGTCTAGACTCGTTTGCTGCGTGTAGCCCCTGCCAGGAGAGGGGTAAAGTTTACTATGGGTGACAATGTTTGAACTGCTCAAAAAAGTCAATTGGGTTACATGCGTGTGGTGCTTCCTTCCAAGATATTTGGAGAAAATAAGCACCACCACGCATGTGACCCCCCAATTGACTTTTTTCTGGGTACCCAAGGAATTAAATTAATATTTGCAAAAGTAATTTTCTCGGAATTTTCCCGTGTTCGGCTTTGGTATATCATTCATTTGATCAAACCCCTTATGGGTGGGCTCTACTACTGGGTGGGAGTTTTGAAGCCGTATACCTATTGGTACTCAAAATCTAATCCCCCCTCCATCCCAGAGATAAGACGTTAGGGTACGACACTGTAAAAATTACAGTGCAATTTACAGGAAAATACTGTAAAAAACTTCCGAAAACTACAGTATTTGGCTGGTTGGACAACAGGAAAAATTACTGTAAATTTTTGTCAAATTTTCAAGGCCTTATAATGACAAATCTAAAAGTGAAGACTTATTTGTAATGAGTAACAACATCTTTATTATACACTACTATGAATTTTCAATTATACCATTAAGTATACTAAATATACAGGGAAAAATACTCTAAATTTTACAGGAAAATCCTGGCAGCAATTCTGGCCAGCAAAACTCCGTAAAAATACAGATTGTACATGTTTTCATTCAATTTATGTATATTGTAAAGTTTGATGTATACATTTTACATCAAAAACTGTAAATTTTACAGATAGGCACTGTAAAAAAATTGTGGATAGGCATAATAAGTTAGGGTGTTCGTCAGTGCTTTTTATTCTTTACACATTCACAATCTCTTCACCAAATAATAACTCACCAAATATTATAGTTTTAAGCGTTTGATTAAATAAATTTTACAGTATACACTGTAAATTTTACGGTAATTGGTTGGAAGAATTCCTGCCAGGATTTTACTGTAAAATTACAGTTAGTATTTTTTTTACAGTGATAAGAATGCCTTAACCCCCAACATCCCCCCGATGCTTTGTCATGCTCTGTGCCGCAAAGGGTCAAGCTAAGTCGGTTAAGTGTCAGTGCCGAATTTTACGAAGTTTCCGAGATGAAAGCTGAACCATTTTGGAGAATAGGACATTGCCAGAATGAAAGAGGCACCCTCATTTTTTTACGAACCCGGGTTTTCGGCAATTTGGGAATGCTTACCCGTGTACTAGATTGGCACATGAAGTGAATAAGACCGAATACGCCTTCTTATGTAATCAATGATGATTTAGTATGTTCTGTCGTGCATGGTTTCCTAGGGCGATAAGGATAGCAGGCAAGTTCAAAAAAAGGATTTGGTTTTTTCTTGTACTTGTTTCTCATAACGTTCGAAACGTCTTGGCTTGGTGGTCTACAATCGATCCAGTGCAGTTTGAGGGCAATTCGACCTCAAAAAAATCTCCTTCAGTACTTTAGTGGACTGGTTTAATATTAAGCGACTAAATGAGCCAAGAAATGAATCTGTGTTTTTCTTTTGCTGGCGGTGATCAAGGATGTCTGCTAAGAACCGACATGATTGGTATTTTTCACACTGTACTGCATCATAACATTTATTCTCAAATATGTGAACATAGTGTTTTCAGGTTTGAATCAGTGCTTTGGAATTTTAGGGCTACTCTATCTAGAGAAAGATTAAATAAACAAAAATCAGGATTCTACTAGTTATAGGTATACAACCACAAACACTGTTGTGGTCCGGTGCCATGGGTTGTGCTACGCAGAGCCAGCCTTGATTAAATGTCTTGGTGGTTTTTTAAACCTTCCTGTATAAAACTACTACAATTTTTGCAAATGCAGAAAAAAGCCTGACAGACTGGGACAGGGCTTCTGCCTGAGTTGAACGTATTGAACTCGGTAGTGGAAGCTGGATTGGTTATTGTACAGGCCCCAAGGGAATTAAGAATGGATTTTATTCACTTGAGTAAGATTAAGTCATACATTAGACACATAAAATAGTGTAAATTAATCTTATAACATAATAAAAATATATCTGGTTTGTGTGCATATTGGGTGTGTAGAAAACACAAAAGAAGGTTTAGAATGTTCTGGAGTTACTTGAGTCTAGGAGGTCAGATCGAGCCTAGGACCAATGTGATATGTCTGACCATAGGTGGCGCACGGCTGTATAATTACACAGTCAGCGAGTAGCTGCTATGAGATCCAAAATCTATACAGTACATGGCTTTTCAGTGAATCCAGAATCATGACATAATGGACTATAGTTAGTACATGAATCATATAGAGAGGACCAGATCCTTCTAGATTGTTGAGAGGATATATAAGCTCTGGGGAGGCTGATGTACAGAGTATCATAACATCACTCAATTAAGTTATTAGCAGAGTTCTAACATCTTGACTACAATTATTAGCAGAGTTTCCAAGTTGACAGTGACAGTAATCACAGGGCACAGTACAAGTATCATATAGGGACATTGTCATAGTAGTCTCAGCTCCAGCAGTTTCGTACGATTGTGTAGCCGTCTTCGGTTTCCGCAGTTCGTGGCCTCTGGTATCCAAGATAAACCAAGCTACAGCACTCTTGGACTTATTATTTAGTCGACCCCGAGCATCGGGAGTCAGTAGGAGCTGGTTTTCTCAGTAAGGACAAGTCGTCGGGACGCGTCCCACTACTTGCAAATTGGAGTTTTGAGCGGAATATTCGCAGGAATCTTGCAAGTTCTGCATTCTTTAATAGTTAATCTCGCTGCGCCCGCGTCGCGGCACACACCAGTAAGTTTAGTAGTTCATTAAATTAACAAACTTTATTATAGATAATCTTTGAATATTGATGGATACCTATTGATGTTTGATTGAGATTGATTAGACACACGGATTAATATGAAAATGCTTGTTTAATTTTGTAATCAAGTTTACAGTGTATTGTCTAGTTATTCAGGAGTTTGCTCCGTAGTTAGAGGTGGTTTGGCCTGGTCAAGGTGACCGTAGCAATATGACATTGCCCTAACAATGGCAATATCGATTGATACCGTAGAAATTTGGTCTAAACATTTGCATTATATTTGTGTGTTATTCGTGACTTGACCGTTTCGTATGTTCCTCAATTTAATTTTTATGGATTATGGAAGAAAATGCTGTAATTTTGACAACTGAGAAAATCAGAGCTGTCGTTCCAATAGCATTATTGCGGCAGGTTTTTAGACCGACTTGCATCTAAGTATGATCATTGATTGTTGAAAAATGACAATTTTACATTTAATATCAAACCATCACCGGACTTTAGCATTTGTTTTTTTTTTTGCTAGTTTAGGACATATCTATCTGATTACTCAAACAATTTCAAAGATGGTCACGACGCGAAATCCAACAATAAAAGTGTACCTTGGCCAAAGCTTTTTACCCTTTTTTCATAAGCAGTCATTCGCAAGGCAGTTGAGTTGCTGAAAATAAAATAAGCGGTTATTTGTGTGACCTGCGGTTTGACTGATGTCAACAATTATAGCCCGAAGTACTTACAAAAGCATTGTCCACACACTGAACCTCACAATGTACAGTAGTATTGAAATGGGTCAAAACAGTTGGGTTTCAACCGGGTCCATACCAGGGAAAACCACTGTCACCTGCACACCGGTAGCATTCAATGGCAGCTCCCGATTCTGAAATAATATCCGCCAATACTTTTGTCATGATTATTTGCACTTCTACCATTCAAGTGAGAGAAAGTAAGAGCGAGAGAGAGGGAGGGAGAGTGTGTGAGAGATACGGAGAGGGAGAGATATGGACAGAGAGAGAGAGTGATATTAGATAAATTGGTTTGTAAACTCTGAATTCAATCTGCCACTCCAGTCCAACCAGATTGTCTTACCTGAAATACTGAGACATATGAGGCACGTCTGACAGGAACATATCTTACAAAACAAGTTGGCTTACCTCTCAAAATATGCTAAACTTACTGAAAAAGGTAGCAAGCAGGATCACAATGCAGTTTAACAGCAGATCCATTTTGGACAAGAGACGATGATTTATCGACAATGTGATGTTAGGTATAGACCAGTTAACATCCTATGTCACTTCTTTTGTTGCCTGCGAATCCATTCCTGCGAATCGTTATGGCCCATAGTATTAAAAACTCAACAGATACAATTGCCAGTGTGTAACAGTCAGGCCGACCTATTTAAAGATACCATGCCCTAACATGTTTACAAACATTGCTGTTAACTGGTCTATTACATCAGGATACGGTGCTCACCGATGTTTTGCTATAGTTCCGTATTACAAAAAGGTAACTAGGTAAGAGGTTATCATATCTTCCGAATGTGGGTGTTCAGATACACAAACATGTTTTTAAGTTTATTTTTCGACATGAACATTATATCGTTCGCAAATCATACAAAATCGGCCGTTTTGGGGCCCTACATAACATCCAATCGGTTTATTGCCATTTGGTCTAATCCCATTTGGTCGAATAGCCATTTGGTCTAACTGAAATTGGTCTAAACCCATATTGTCTACTAACAATTTGTCTAATAACCATTAAGTCTAAAATCCAATTTATCTAACAACCAAAATGTCTAATAGCCGTTTGATCTAATGCCCATCTAGTCTAATGCTCATTTCGTCTACTACCATTTGGTCTAATAACCACAAACACCATTTGGTTTAATTCCCACTTGGTCTAATATCCACCTTGTCTAATATTCATTTGGTCTAATATCCATTTGGTCTAATACCCAATTGGTCTAATATCCATCTGGTCTAATATCCATCTGGTCTAATATCCATTTGGTCTAATATCCATTTGGTCTAATATCCATTTGGTCTAATATCCATTTGGTCTAATGTCCACCTGGTTCAATATCTATTTGGTCTAATACCCATCTGGACCAGATTGACATTAGACCAAATGGATATTAGACCAATTGGAAATTAGACCAAATGGGTATTATACCAAATGGGTATTAGACCAAATGGGTATTAGACCAGATGGATAATAGACCAGATGGATATTAGACCAGATGGATATTAGACCAATTGGGTATTAGACCAAATGGATATTAGACAAATGAATATTAGGCCAGATGGTTATTAGACCAATTGGCATTAGACCAAATCGATTATAGACGATATGGATATAAGACGATATGAGATTTAGACCAGATGAATATGAGACTACATGGCTATTAGACTAAATGGTTATTAGACTAAATGGTATTAGACCAATTGGATTTAGCCAAAATGGCCATTAGACCAAGTGGGATTAGACCAAATGGCAAGTCACCATCCAATCGGGGTGACCTTCCCTCTGATGAACTTTTTCCTCTCTGAACCACAAGGCTACCTATACCACTGGATAAAACTCACTAAATGTCTTTATATCATAACTTTTTGCGACTGTAAATCGACTATGGTTTATAATTGCAGCCTAATTAAACAATAGACAATATCATGATGACTGTCTTTATTTTTTACATAATACATACATAAAAAGAAAAAAAAAAAACATGTTTTGAATGTCAAAGCAGCTAACTCCTTACATACAACTAGCTTTTAATGAAAGCATTCTAGGTGAAGTATTATGTAAATATGTGGATAAAGTTCTCTGGATGATCAAAAATATATGTTCCACGCAGTCTGTTTTACAGCTTTTGATATAATATTTTACATTTCATATAATCGTAGTAGTGCATTATTTATGCTGGTTTGTATGATTTTGAATTATATAAATGCGTTGAAAAAAAAGGTTAATCGAATTAACATCAAATAAAAATCCAAGTATGATATTACTTTGAGACTCCATTACGAGAGGAACATGACAGCATCCTAACGGCCGGAAGGTCCCTGGGAGGGACGTAATAAAACAAAAGATACCATTGTTACTGGAACGTGCAGTTGAACCTGAACTTCCGTCTGTGTTTTTAATACGTATATTCACACATAAGGCCTGAAAACATTGGTTATATACAATAATTTTCTTTCATGAGTTTCATATTCATTCCATTTTCTCGGACAAATTGAAATAATATTGGGCAAACAGGACACCAACATAGGTAAAGGATTGCCCAACAAAACTCATGTTTTGGCAAGGAAACCACTTCCCAAATGAAACTCATACCACCTTTGAGTGGCCATAAGACATAGTAGGGTTCAAAATTAAAGTCCCATTCTAGAAGTTTGGGGAAGAAGTTTTGAAGGTGTTTTCTTGTACTTTCAAGGGTGCTGAACAAGATTTTTTGGGTCCAACCTCTGGGAAATGTGGGGATTTTTTTTTTTTTTTTTTTTAATCCAATTATTGATATATTTTTGGACTCCATTACGAAGAACATGACAGCATCCTAACGGCCGGAAGGTCCCTGGGAGTGACGTACATAAAGATACCTATGTGTTACTGGAACGTGCCAGTTGAACCTGAACTTCCGTCTGTGTTTTTAATACGTATATTCACACATAAGGCTGAAAACATTGGGTTATACAATTTTCTTTCATGAGTTTCATATTCATTCCATTTTCTCGGACAAATTGAAATAATATTGGGCAAACAGGACACCAACATAGGTAAAGGATTGCCCAACAAAACTCATGTTTTGGCAAGGAGGAAACCACTTCCCAAATGGAACAACTCATACCACCTTTGAGTGGCCATGAGCCAACGCCAAAGGTGCAGTATTTAGTTCCGGTTTATCGGGTGGAAGGAAATTAGGGACAAATCATTTTTTTCGAATACGTCCAAATCGCCCTAAATGTAGCATAATGTTTCCAGGAGCCTGCTTCCACAGCATACACTTTGCAAATCATTTTGATGTTTATATCTGCTCTAGAAGGACCAATTTACATATATTTAGCACAACATTACCATATTGTACATTCTTGTATTTTTTGTGGGGGCAGTAACTACAACAAGTATTTACAATGGGTTTGTCCAGTAATGGCGCGCAGTGGATCGGTTATGAAATTGCTTCTTTTCAGCACATAAAGGGTTAACCCTCGTCTCACCAAGGGGGGTAAAAGCTTCTGGGTGATCGTTCTCTCATCATTCCGGTCATTTTAGCGAAAAAAAATGTGAAGGTCGCACCTTCACCGGGGTTAGGGTATACCGTCAAAGTCGAAGGGTAAGGGTGTGGGTGGTTGCCACCCAAAAATATTTTATGGTGCATTTTTGAAAATATTATGCACATTGCTCTCAAACTCTATGTTTATTTAAACTAGCCAATTGCCATCATTTAGAGCTGAAAACCGCATACAAATCCGATATTCCTACGTTTTTTAGCGCAAAATTTTATGTTCGCCTATTTCCTGTGGAAAATGCCAATTTTGCCGACTCGCAGACTTGATGACGTCATTGTGACGCCATACTAGGTATGTTGGTACTTATTTTGGTATCAGTGGAAAGAAGAGGACCATAGCTATCCACTGGTATCAAAATCATAAACATCGGGTGCTTTATAAAAAAAATTCTCGAGGGGGGGGGTGGTAACCACCCCCCCCCTTGGTAAACCGTGTTACAAAAAAAGGCTTGGTAAGACGAGGGTTAATTCTTTTTTTTTCTGATTATATAATTAATTTTGTCATGCATATTGAACATACATAAGCAGCAAAATTTCGGCAACAGGGTTTGCTCATTTTTATTTTCAAAATCCACACTACCGTTGGTGCGACCTAATGGGGGGCGGTTATAGGGACCCCAAGCTATTTCTCATAACGGGAGAGAAATTTTAGTACTATTTGTTATGAAAATAAGCGCATCGAAAAGTTACACAATTACAAAAAAATAGAGTTCGAAAATATTTTTCACGTGTGAGAAATCGCCGAAAAACAAATCTTTGGAACTATGGACCCCCGGCACTTAAGTGTTACTGCACTATTAGATTTCAACGCCTTTGAACTACTGCAGGCGAAGACATATTTTTTGTTAGCCGGCCTCTATTATAAATTCAATTCATAAAAAAATAAAAAAATGGGGCGAAATACTACAATCCCTCAGAGTTGACGTGTTATGTTTAGGGATTTGAAGTATTTATCGCTAAACAACATTACCTTGCAATAACATTTCTCTACTCGATTCGTGCTGATTTTCGCCATTTATATTATTTTGGACATAATAGGATTTGACTGTATGCGTTAATTAGCTAAAATAATTCCAGCAATATATTGTAAGTCAGATCTTTGTCTATATTGTATGCAGGCTTATAGGCCTATAGTAGTGTAGCACTAACATATTTTAAGATTCAACTTAGGTTCTGATAGCGGAATCCGTTTACAATCATTAATGATCCTATTCCGATTACATGGCATTTTTCCAATCCGTTTTCAATATATTTTGTAGAGCCTCCTCAAAAATGGTTTTAATTGATTTGATCTTGAAGTTTTGTTTGTTTGTTTTATTTGATTTTTTTTATTTGCCATACCAGATTATCTTTACGGACAATCCCGTCCAGTTAACTTAACTCCTTGTCACGAAAACGAATGTGGAGACAATATAAATTGCTTTGACAATCAGTAGGTTTCAATAATTTTCGACGCAAGCATACAATAATACATTTCAGGCCATATTTTACAAAAGTGGTATATACCTGAGTGGCATTTTCTTAACTCATTCGAGATTCAGTTCCGATCGCGTCATTACCAATTATATTTATTTATTACTTTAAGCGCTATTCCCAGCTCATGACGAAGCCCTTCCCGTCATACGGAGTGGTTTTAATTCAATGGCTCCCGGCATGTTGAAACAAACTTCCCGTCAATCCGATTGCGTCAACTCACTTTGTTATATGGAATTGCGTACGTCATGAACTGGGAACCGTACCTTACTGATGTTATTATTTACTTATTTCTGTTATTATTTATTTATTTCTTCACCATTTATGTATTTAGTTATTTATTATTATTATTATTATTATTATTTTCTATTTTGATAGGCCTACTGGCCAATCATTGTTACTGATTGCAGCAATTTATTCCCCTATTTGGGTAAAAAATCATGAATATGAAAGTGGCCCCTGGTTTACTCTAAATCTCTGTGAACCAGGGGACAGTTATTCTACAAAGCGTCCCTTGGATCAATGCCTCTATTATTTTCACCATTAATGAGGAGCATAGCGAGAAAGTAATCTGCAACTAATATGATTTTATTTACTTATTTCAACTTTATTTCAACAGGGTAACCTACTCAACAAAAAATGAATTTTCCCCCAGGCAGGAACCTCCTAAAACATAAAGTATATACAGTAGTAAGATAAACGTTAAAATATTATTTAAATATATACTAATAACCACAGTCACTTCAAAAATAAAAGAAACACACATTTAAAGTCTAAGATGGATGATATGAAAATAATTTGATTATTTATTAAAAATTGGAAAATTCATTAAAAAAAAAAAGATTGCTAAAAAGTTAGTGATATGACAATTGATAAGCCCAGTACTGAAATCGTAAGTGTAATTTAAAAAGAATAGGGACAGCAGTCCCAAATAGCTCATCCGGTTATGTGGTTATGAGCCCAAAAGTACGGCGTCCGGGAAGTATTTCCACGGTGTGTAGTCTTGTGTTACAGACTGCGAAGGATATTATCTAAATTAATACTGCGCGAGAGATGAACGTTATCAGTCCGTCCTAGCGAATATTATGCAAGAGTAATACTAAATCTCAAATATCTCCGGAAAACGAAGGGGTTCTATAGAGATTTTTGCATCAGAGGGTCCGTTACTATGTTTTGTTTTGAATATGTATCGTAATTTGGTCTGAACCTATAGAACCTAGCGAGAAAATTAAACGTTATTGTCGGGTATTTCGGTGCTCGCAGACCGAAAAAGTGAACACGCAATCGCTATGGGCCGCATCCCTTTTTCCCACAATACCTTTCGTTATTATTCAAGTCTTGAGAATTTTCAAACGCTGGTTTCAATTTACGCCAACCTTTTTTTTTTTAAATTTTAGAAACAGGATTACGTACTTACCGGACCGCCGTAGAGCCCAAGTGACCCCCAACAACCCACGACCTCCGCAACCGTTACCCCATACACCCCACATAGACATACTACTGATACTGCATGTTCAATTAACTTCTATATGTTCAATGAAATTCAGCCTTAAGTGTTTGACTAAAAACAAACAGTCGAACAAAGCATACAAATGCACTGAAAAGAGCAACAAAAATTAAAGGTGTTTTGAAACCTGGGACTTGAAGGTATTCTAAATTTGCAAACATAAAATCCGTAAAGGTTAATTGCATTCCATTACATCCTATCGTAGTCATATCTACTACTGCGAAATTAAGGTACTGTTCAGTGACCTATTAACCTCGGATATATAACTACTACTACTATTAGCTTCCGGTATTGTTGAGCTTGTGCAGGGTGATCCAAAATGCAACCAATGACTATTGACATTGTCATGAGTTGCACTGCTTTGGAAGGGTCACCCTGTATAAAAATTGGGCCTTCGTGAATGTGCGCCGTGATTCTTGGAGATTTTGGCCCGAAATCATGCTCCAGGAGCATATATTTTCAACTCGTCTCATAGGGGCGCTATTCATTATTATGTGTGCGCTTTATTCCGTTAATGTTTATATTGAAGTATTACAAAAGAACGACTTCCTTCCGGCTCGGATTACGTGGCGTGTGTCTGTGGGCGCTCGTCTTGTTATCTAAAGGTCGTGGGTTCGAATCCCACTCCAGGAACAAAATTTAGTTTATGATTTTATTTGTATTTTAGCGTTGGAGATTGGAATCATAAAAACATCAGAGTTGTGGATTGAAGTAGAAAAATATTGAATAGCTGCCTTATGAGATAATAAGACTGGTCATGGTCCTGGAGCATGATTTCGGGCCAGAATCTCCGACGTGCCTCCCTGCTAGCAATACGGGTAGACGTTTCATATAGAAGTCCCATTGATGCAAATGAGGTATTGCCATTCATTCCGTCAAGCACTGCTGCACAACGTTATACAGCGCATGACGGAATCAATTGTAATACCTCATTTGCATCAATAGGACTTCTATATGAAACGTCTACCGTAATATGTAGGTTGCCGTTTTTTCCCAAAACACTCATGTGCGCTAATAAATATTAAATATTCATCATTGTCTGCCTGAAGAACTAAGTAGTTAAATGATTAACTAAGTAGTTAAATTGATATTTAACACTTAATATACACATTTATGGTGTTTGTTCATATTTTATTGTGTTAACATCAACGTTTACTTTCTCAGGCTTGTGCGTTCACGTAATATTAAAATAATTAACATACGACCGTGACCGTATTAGTCATTTTTTACAAACCAATGCTCACGCCGTGTTTAAATATCGTGAAATCCGGGCGTGAAATACCATATTTACTATACTACGTGAATAAAAAAATGTGCAAGGATTACAGATGATCTTGACCTTAATGCAATTATCATAGATTTGTTGTTGATTTTATAAAACACATCTAATATACTTTTATGTGTTGAAAAAAAAATGAAAGAAATTGACTGAAAAATACGCAAGATATGGCAGGTTTTGTAAGCACACCCCTTTATATGGGATTTACACACATTAAATTAGTGTTTGTGAGAATGTAATTATCATGCCCTTGTTCTTTTTCTTAGCGTATCCACAAGTCATTGGTATTGGCTTGTGGTGGTGTCAGGATTTATTCAACTGAGGAAGCTGATCCGGGCCGCGTGTATCCATGATACGGACGCTCCTAACATGGCGATTGTACCAACTGATGTGAACAAATCCCAAAACACCAATTCACCTGTTGCAGAGCAAGGAAAACAGATCTTCCCATGTTTCCGTAAATGCATAGATACACCTATTAACAGCAATTTTTTATGTTAAAGAAGCGGCCCAAATTGTCAAAATTTGAGACCTTACACAATGTGTTGGTAATTGTCTAATCAAACTAACTACGAGTGGTAATGCTCAAAAATGCGTATTTGTAATTAAAAAAGAAGCGATTTTGTAATAAGAATAGGGTTCCGCTGACTGTAATTTAATGGGCCACCTCGCGAAAATACCCTCTAACTTGACTACCTGAACCGACGGAACAACTAATGGATGAGCGTATACACGCACATGGCGCAATTTTCCCCGGCTACTCATATTGGAAGGACGGTTCCAGCAACCGTTAATTATTATCTCCGATATTAATATTCTAATTGACAAAATTCCTTGTTTTGCGGCACATAGAGAATTTTGAGGCTATTACCATTCACGCGTATTGTTTACCAGGCAATTCCAATGAAGCTGTGCAAAAATCAAAATATCCGGAAAATTGGGGGCGCGGCTTCAAAAAAAGTGCTTTTTGTTATGCTTTAAATGTACAAAAATTTCGCAACTCGAGATCGGGGGCATCTCTGAGAATACTCTCGTACACCATCTCGTACAAGGTGAGAACTCTTTCTTTATTATATAGATTCATTCTTGTCTTGCCTGGAGAACTAAGTAGTTAAATGATTAAATAAGTAGTTTTAATTGATAGCACTGATGAACTACTATTTCATTATGGACAACACAGACCCGTTAATGAAGTGAGCAACACTTAACCCTTAAAGAGACGGGCTTTTTGGACCCATCTCACCGCCGGGAGGGGAATCGCACCCCCCTAGTATCTCCAAAACGGATGATTGACACTATCTATGTGGGAACAATGGATAACTATGACCCTTCGAGTCCATATACCAAAAAGGACACACATACCTTGTATGAAGTATAGTGACGTCAAAACATGACGTCAGCAAACACAGGGTTAGGCACCGGACATTGTTTTCATAGCCGCCATATGGGATTTTGAACTAAAAGGCTTTTTTTAAAACCAAGGGACAATTTTGTCTCAATTTTTAACTCTCTAAGTAATTGTTATACAATTTCTTTCATAAAGACATGAAAATTGCATGGCTTCCACATAGTTATCTTTTCTGGCCATCTTTGTACAACTATCTATAGTACAGCCACACTTCATGGCCGCATATTGGTTTTTTTTCAGCTGAATTTCAGTCAATTCCCTAGTTCTGCTGCATTTTTAAACCAAAGGACAATTTGTCTTCATTTTTGAAGTTTCTAACCAATTATTATACAATTACTTGATATAAAGACCATGTGAATGGCATGCTTCGAATTAATATCGTTTGCTGTCGATACTGATACAAGTGGTTGAACCGTCTAAGTACAACAATATGCATGTGAAAAATGCGAAAAAATTAGCCGTAGGTCCCGAATTTGTTCAAAATGGTCTTAAATGGAGCGCAAGGCTTCAGCGAAAAAGTCATGTAGTTTAGGCGTCGTGAATAAAAAAAATAACAAAAGGTGAGATACGACAAAAATGTCGAGGGGGGCGGAATCCGGCCACGATCCCGGGGGCCTTTAGGGGTATACACATTATGGGTTTGTTCATATTTATTGTATTGTGTTAACACCAACGTTTACTGTTCTTTCTCAGGCTCTGTGCGTCCACATAATGTTAAAATAATTACATGACGACCGTGTTGACTTTTTACAAACCCAATTCTTCAAACCGTGTTTAAATATCGTGAAATACCATTTACTCTATAAACAGTGTGAATGATTTTCTTTTTTTTTTTTTTTGTCTGATGACTTTCCATATAATTTGACCAATTTCGAAAGTCCTGTAGTGTTGTCATGGAAATGAGAAGAGTTCATGATCTCATGGCCATAGTCAATTATAAATATTTTTTTTTTTATTTCCTTTATCAGCAGTGTACTTCACACGGAATAAAAAATCAGCAAATGAAGATGTCAAATTTGAAACCTAAGGGGGATTCCAGAGAGTACTGGAGGATGCCGTCCTCAATTTTAACAGCTTTGATTAAGGTGCGGTTTTGTCAAAGACCCCTAAAAAGGTGATCCACCAACTGTGACAAAATCACCGAATGCGTTACGCCGACCAAAGAGGTTCTATATAGATAGAGAGGCAAAACGTTACGTATCTTTAGAAATTTCCTCCTTGTCAAGCCGTCTCGCATGTTTTTTGCCGACACAAGAAAACTAGAGTACCAACAATAGAAAGCACATGGCGCCTCCGCTTCTTCCACAACTGTGTGGTGGCCGCTTTGCATATACAATAATCGGTAGTGATACAAATTAATGTTGTTTAGAGGTGCCACGGTGTAATAATAGTGTCGCCCGGCTCATTGTCTCAGATACCTTTTACTCTTCTCATCTGAATGCGCGGCTTAGGTGAACGATGTATTCAGTGAGGCGGTTTATTACTCAAAACGACTGATGTGTCATTTCATTTCTTGTGTGCCCGCCCGGCCATGGAGTAGTACAAAATTAACCACCCATAGCAGCACCCACCATCCAACAACTGATATTTCTGTTGGCGATTGTTTGTTATCGAATTGACATTATGTGTGTATACAAGCACCCAACTGATAAATTATTGCGTGCAATATTCAATGTCAGCGCCCAGCACGTACGACTGGTTTTGAATGTTTCACATTTCCCCCCTCGTTACGGACTTTAGAAAACCCCCGTGCTTCTGCTCACGGAGATTTGCAGATGCGGTGATGCAGTGACGCTCATGCCCAGCCTGCTGTTAAGGAATGTAACCGATATCGAACGATACGAGTGAACTTTGAATTCAAATGCTGTCACATTTCCGACCACGCTGGGCGCATCTGCATAAGCATAGCCCGGTTTTCTAGGTCGTAATGTGTCCGAGCTAAGCCCTGGTAGATAACCAATGAGAGGGCGTTATCGCACATCCTAACAGCAGACTAGGGCGGCCCAGCCTCATTCAATATAGCAACTCGGCCCAAAATATCAAAAAATTAAACCAATACGGATGCAAACCCACACCCATTTTCAAAAAAATTTTAAATCTTTTATTTTATTTTTTTTTATTTGGGTCGGTCACTGTAGTGTTTTCCCATGACCCACTACTACCTATCCCCCTCGTTCCTTATTCATCAAAAAGGAACAACCCTTACAGTCAGTACATTCTTCAGCTCCAACGCGGTTTTTTGGAATAAGAAAATAGTTCCTGACAACATCTAAAATAGTTCAGATTTTTTTCGCCAGATTTAGCTAATTGTTTACTTTGGGTTTGCACCGGGTTTATTTTGTGGACCAAGATCTCTTAAATAATTTGTACAAGACGTAGGCATTTACTGTTGATAAGTAAACCAATCTAATTAGGTATGAATAATATATGATGATCAAAACTGTACGAATTTAATTTAACTAAGTATGCAATCTTCAGTCGAATTCGGGCAAATGTAGAATGATACAAGTAGGGGCCATGATCGTTTCGCGATTTAACGATCGTGTTCTGTGCTCCACCAGCGCTGGGGATCTCTTACTTCCTTCACTAAAATTTTTAAAATAGTATGTTAACCAGGAAAAGCTGTATCCCCAAATGAAAAGAGTGCACATTATTTAGAAAAAAATGAATAAAATGTCTCAACTCAATTTACTTCCAGAACGTCAGTGACCAATGTGTATGCGTAAACTCAGGCGAACAATAGAGCTAATGATATATTCAACAATCAACCTTAAACACTTCAGATTCTTTCGCAACAGGGGTATGCAGGTCCATTGTTACTGCCGACACTGTTGAAAAGACGTTCAAAGCTATATCAGGGTTGTTAGACTTACCCATATTGAGCTCTAGTATCGTCCATAACTTAAATGGAAACATACGCACACTTCGCTCATGATTTAAAAACTGTAGGAGCTGAATACCATTGCCTTTCTGTAAATGAATAGAAATAGGGTTTGTCAGGTTTTAAAGACAATAACTTGCGGATTTAGGTTTATGCACAAAAACAAATTAGGTCAACCCTTGCCATGGGGCTTTTCTTTCATGAATTTAGTCCCTTTACCATTTTCTTTTCAAAAAAAAAATATTACTCAGATGAGTTCAAAGTTTAATGAAACACACAGTAGGATCTCACGATTTTCTTTTTTCGCGAACAAGGAAAGAACTCGCGTCAATGCAGCAAGGACATTATCATTCGAAATCTGTTCAACTGCCATGCACAAATACAAGCAATGCGACAGATTTGTAAAAGAATGGAAGTGTGTTCAGGGCCGATTATTTGAGTATCATTAGCCCATTGTTCGCGTGAAGCATTTGAGGTATGTCTGTGCATTGGTCACTGATATTCTGAATAAATTGAGTTGGACAGTTATTCATTTTTCTAAATAACTGGCACCTTTCATGTTGGGGGACACCGCTTTCCTGGTTGAAAAATAATATTGGTTTAATTGTGAGGGAAGGAAATAAGTAATCCCCAGGTCTGGAGCACGGACATTTAATTAAAAAAGGCCCAACATTGTATAGTACCTGGCCTTAAAGGGAATGTTAAAGGTCCCAGGAAATGAGATGATAAACCTATCCACTTCTTTACGGGGCATTCCTTCCAATAAACAGGGTCACAAAAAAGAATCCCACAACAGTGACATCATTAGTGATGAAAAACTATTGATTTTCAGTAAGTGCTATGAATAGATTACACCAGCAGGCCCGTAGCCAGGAATTTGCGGATTGCCAGGAACGGGACCTTTTGCGTACCGACAACCAATTTTTTCGGCTCGCTGCGCTCGCCGGTTTGACCCATTTTTTTCACGTCCTATAACTAGTGAAGACGGGGTGGGGGGGGGGAGTCCAGGGACCACCCGCAGCGTTGAGAAAACAGCTATAATAACCTTAGCCAGTGCGTTTAATGCAATAGTATTAAACGCTGATTATCCATTCAATACCATGATCAACAGCCGTGGAAACAACAGAATTTAGAGATGCGGCAAACTTGAACATTACAAAGCGGACTTAAACTGATTATAAAGCGGACATTAACCATCAAAAATATTGCCTTTTACATTGGGGGGGGGGGGGTGCGTCGCACCCGACACCCACCCCCCCCGGCTACGGCCCTGCACCACCCGTCACCTGGAATTTTCTATTACTCCTGAAAAATCAATAGTTTCACTTAATGATGTCATCACCAACCCAAATAGTGAATGCTTCTCGTCATCATTGAGGACTTGACACAAACTACATCAATTATTGCATCTCCTGGGCCCTTACAAATAATCTCTATTGCCCGATATGAACCGTAGATTTAATACCAACACTACTGACAGTAAACTCTGACAATTTACTGAAGGCCACTTGTATTGAACTATAACAAATATAGTATGCAAATATTTAATGAAAAGACCAAATTTTTTTTCCAAATTTAGCAGTTCCAATAAAATTATAACTGACGTCATTAGACATGATTAAAGTTTTTTTAAATAACCCATGAAGTGAGTAGCCGAAAACACAATGTTTATGTCGTTGAAAGAGGATTAGTGTTTCTCTCACAGAATAGGTGAATATACTTCTCTACTTGTTTGTCCAATAAACCCTTCACGTTCTGTAGGTGAGCTACAACCAATCCAGTGCAAAGTGAGAGAATCTGTATCCTCAAAAATCTCTCGGTCCCTTTCAGAAATAATTTGAGATAAGATCGATGACACCGTCTGAGTAAGACGTGTGCGGAGCTCGCTCCACTGCCTCCATCAATAATGCACTCAATTCGGCAAAACGCACAATGAACTAGTCCACCCATGTTTCTTAGCCCGGGGTGTTAGTAATAAAACTCCAATCTTGAAACGTCTGAGTGCTAGATGTTACTTAGGTATATGAAACATCCACATATTTATTGTTTAGGTGATCTGCTCAAAATGTCCAATAAATTGGACATGATTCTTGAACGTCTTGAAGACATAAAAAACAAGCTACGAGAAGAAAGTTCACAATGGGAAACATCAAATATGACAGCTTAGAATGGGACAAAAACAGCGAAACCTAGTTTGGATTGTTGCACATCATGAAATCGTGATCTGGAAAGGTTAACTTAAGATATGACGATAAGAGCTTACTATGATTTAAGGGGGGATTTCGAAAGTGAACAACCTGAAAAGCAATATCAAAGCTAAAAGTATAATCTGATCTTCTCGGGAATCCCAGGTGATGAAAG
>JAMKCH010021383.1:0-69206 GCA_023653785.1 Ophioderma brevispina | reverse complement strand
CGCCAGAGATATTTCAATCTGTTTTGATGTGAGGCGCTAAAAACATGATTTTGTAAGACCCACAAAGTCTGTGTAAAATATTGGTTGAAAAAATGGGACACATTTTCGCTACATAACCATCCCCAACCAAAATCCTTTCAGCCCTAGTATTCCACAAGTAAATGAAAAAAATAGCTTTTTCTTCATATACCAAAAATTTTGACACTTCCAGGTAAAATTGGTGTTTGGGGACGGGCTATAGCGGTTCAGGGGACACGGCCTGTAGTCTATATTATTACTATTATTTCATTAGCGGGACGCAAAATTTTTGGTAGGTATTATGAATTACCAATAACATATTTTTGGAAAAATGGGCCCAAGGTATTAGGAATATACCATTTGGTTGAACATTTTGTCTTGATTGTTATTAAAGGAAATATGTCAGATTTTTGTCAAGCTCAGGTTGACTTACATTCAGTAATATAATATATGTACATACATCCAAATTCCCGACAAAATAATACCAATTTGATGTTCAAATTAACCAAAAATAGAGGATTTTAATTTTTTTGCTTTTTGCACATACGAAGAAAAAGGGCGATTTTTCGCCACGGCTTTATCGATCAAAAGCGCCCAATTTTGCTCTCTCGTGACGTTCAAAGTGATGACCAAAACCATCGTGTTGACTCGAATCGTTTTGTGACACTGTAATATTGATGGATAATGAAAGTAATAATACAAAGTAGGAAAAAGAAAAAATTACAGAATGACATTTTTTTGTTTCATGTTTCGTTGTGTTTAATTTATTATTGAAGTGGCAACACTGCCTATATGATGGTCAACAACGACGTAAATTATGGCATGGTCATACTGTACGTAAACCATTGCCTGCGATGTTGGATTTGTCGTGGGGAACTGGTTTCGAGTAAGCTATTGGCGGGAAATTAAAAGGGCAAAATACAAAAAATAAAAAAGTGGAAATTTTCGCGAGGTCTTTATTTGCGAATTTCGCGAGTGAACTTAAAAACGCGAAATATAACTCGCCAAAAAAAATAACTTTTTCCAAGAGATTTGTATTGCAATTGATGTCAACTACCGTGACTTAATTTCGCGAATTTGGCAAAAATTTAAAATCGCAAAAATATCTGTACGCGGGAAAAATATTTCCACTATAACAGTACTCAAACAAATGTGGACAATTTTCAACTATTTTGATTATATGTATCTACGTTTATCTAAGCTTTCCATCCATACCAAATTTTCCAATATTCAGAATCATGACCTATTTCCTTTAAATAATCGCAGCATACCAAAAAATAAAATTATTACATGTATAGATCAAAGACTTATGCTGTGAATTTCTGACACAAGTGCTTTAATTTCAAAAACAAAACATAACTTAAAAGGACATTTTATGCACAAAAAAGGAGGGAACATGCATAATCAAGGTAGGGTTTTAAAAATGTAAAGTTGTATTAGATGGCTGTCAAAAACATTAGTTTTAACAAAAGTAAATGCAGTCAAAATCCTTTGTTTGAAATTTTTTTTAACTTATTGACATTGAATAGAATATGAGAGATGACTAGAAGCCTTGAAATTAAATTTTTCATTAAAAATGGCAAGAGTTAGTGAAGATTAGAGTTCTATTGAAGGCTTTGATGTTGAGTTTGGTTATCAATATCTGCAAGTTCCTGCAGTTCTTCATTTGTACTTTAAAAGCTTCTAATTATTCAACAATAAATTCTAATGCTTTCCCCTTACCTATTCATGGACTGATGAAACCGCAACCTCAAAATACAGGGGAAGGTCAAGTTTTCCCCTCCTGCTCCCAGCAGACGACAAAAACAATGCCTGCTGATTGGTCTGTTGATCATGTGACTCCTCATCGCCACCTCCCATTGGCTTGAAATAAATGAAATCCTCTAAGTTGGTGCCATCTGCAAGGCTTCCTCCCCACTTCCCAAACATCTCATTGCCATTGACTTTCAATTGCTGTTCCGTCTTCTGCACACGCCTCCCCCTGGATACCCGAGTAGCCAAATACAGCCATGCTGGTCTCGTTCACGGGACCTCAAACTGGGATCACATCACGGGTAGAATCGTCAACTACAATCGGTTTGTTAAAAAGGGGTGGAGAACCACTGATTGGTCAGTTTCAAAAGTGGCAACACTCTCGTTTGACTCGACACTTTCATCTTGTCGTAATCCTGTTTTGGAATGTCATCAAAACTCTGGTCAGAGGATGTTTTATCTCTGCATTGTTTATTTTGTTCTCAGTAGCTTGTGAATTGTTCTTCTAGATCAGTGTCACTGGAGTACTGATTTGACAGATTGGTATAAATACGGGGATATTATTCCATTATATATGCAACAAAATGAGTAAAAACATACTTATAAAACACTTTAATTTCGTAGGTACTTTATTTCGTGAATTGCTGAGAGCAGAACATGTCGCTCGAGGATTTAATTTGTGATTTTTAAAAAATTTTTACTAGTACTAAAGATCCACAAAGTCTGCTGTAATTTTTGAAGCAACTTTTTATCCAAAACTGATTTGACGGACTATACAAAAATTCTTATCTACAGGTCGCTTACTCCAATATCTGTAAAAGAGAGAGTAAAGCAACATTTTAACCAAACTGATTTGACAGACTAATAAAAACTTGCATTATCTTACTCCAATTCTTGTACGAGAGCTAAACCAAACATTTTAAACCAACTGATTTGACCGGATCATAGAAAATCGGCAGTTATCTTAATCCAATATCATGTACAGGAAGGAAAAGAAAGTAAAGAACATCTTTAACCAAACTGAATATGGGCAGACAGTTTTCAACCTAGCTGCCAGTATCCGACTCCAATGCCTGGACAGGAAGAGAGTAAAAGAAACGTTTTTTACCAACCAGGAAAAAAAAAAATTTTGCGAAAGGTTAGCGCCCGCCATCGTGGCCGGGGGTCCTTAAGGGCCCTGGTGGGCTATGATATTTGTCTTATCAATTTCTCAGTTTATCATTGCTGATTCCTCGCTTGTATGATTGGTTTCGCTTCTCACAGGTTCTACCCAGAGGCTCGCACACATTTGTAACACATCTCAAGTACAAAAAGGTTTGAGTGATTAAATATGTGACAGACTGACAGGTAAACCCTTTTAAAACGTGATTATTAAGTGCACGCAAGTGGTGCCCTTAAGGGGGGGCCAAAACAAAGTTTGTACAGGGGTCCAAATTTTTAAATGTCCAATCATGTTGAAAAGCACACCAGGTTATGGGTCTAACCATAAGGGATTCAGAAAAAGGTATAGTTTGTAATATGTACAGCCTAAAGTTTCGAGTTATAGGCCTCTAAAAACAGCAAACTCAATAAAAAGGGTTCATTTCAGTGGTCACGGGGTAAATTTTTAAAACTGCTCGATTTGGATAAAAAAATGGTGCAAATTATGGAGCTCATCGGATAAAATAAGGGAATAGTTTTGAGTTGTCTCAATGCTTGTTAAGAAAGTAGGGGGGGTAACAGGATCAAGCCCCATTGAATGCAATGGACGTTGAACTTCTGTGCCCCCTACATAGGAAAAACTAAGAATTAAGGACAGTCAAAACTATTCTATTTTAATCCTATGAACTCCACCAAGAATTTGCACCATTTTTTATCCAAATAGGAGCACTTTAAAAACTTGACCCCCGCTACAACTGAAATGACCCTTATTATGATTTTTGCTGTTTTTAGCCTCTACTCCTGAAAACTTAGGTTTACAGATTACAAACTATACCTTTTTGAATCTTGTGGTTAGACACATAACACGGGTGTGCTTTTCAACAGGTTGGATCAATTTACAATTGGACCCCCTGTACAAACTTTGTTTTGGCCCCCTCTACTTAAAGGCACCTTGTGGCACTTAGAATCACGTTTCAGGGTCGGCAGTCTGTAAACACCATATTTATCATCAACCTTTGTACTTGAGATGTTGTACAAATGTGTCGTGCTAGCTACAGGGCTTTCTGACAAGAAGAATCATGCATTATGTAGGCCCGCCCTTTAAAAATTATAATATAATTACGGCCGCTTGAAACTCTGGAGTAGAGACAGAAAATACATTACGCGCTCGTTTCTCCGGTATCACGTAAAAACAGTCCTCTGTGTGGTTTCCCCCAGTGGTTAATCTCAAGCCCAGTAAGCGAGAGGACACTGGGTTCGAGACCGTGTTATTTTCGTCTTTAGTTTAATATTTGTTCTGACACTTCTCGAGTTGATCATTTTGCTTGATTCCTCGCGTGCATTATTGAGCTTCGCTTCAGCATAGGTTCTGATTAGTAGAATTAAGGCATGTAGGCCCCTACCCTGTTCTAAAAATATATCAGTACGGCCGCTGATGGGAAAATCTGACGTAAAGACAGAAACTACATTAGCGCTCGTTTAAAATGAAACAATAATCCCAGTTCTGATATGTTATCAGTTATAACGCAGTCCAACACTTTCGCTTCGGTCTCCCCGTTTCCTCTTTCCTTCCACATTCATTGCCATCATATTGTTTGCCTACATACTCGTCTTCTCTCCTCATGACATGTTCAATACCCCTTAAAAAAATTAAAACTATAAAAACCCACTATAAACTTACCTGAATGGTGTATCTCCAAAATTAAATCTCCAGTGCTGTCGTTGACACTGAGCTATGCTGGGTACCAGCCCTGACTCAAATCAGACCTTGAGTTAAAAAAATTTGAAAAAAAAAAACATTTAAATTATTTTCACTTTCAAAAGACCTGCATATTAAAAGAGTAAAACTATATAAAGCAAATAATAGCTTGTCTTTCAATTTTCCCCTTGAAAATAAAGGACTCTTAAAGCTGTTGACCAGACGAGTTCCCAAGAATGTTGAACCCTTAATTTTTAAAAAATTTAATTTTTTAGGTTTTTTCTTTTTTTAATTGTGAAATTTCTTGCTGCACCTTTAATAAGTTCCAAATCAATGTACTTCATATAGGAAAATCACAACTTTTTTAACTTTTTTGTATATACACAGTAGCTATTTACTGTTACACTGTACATAAATGTGACTACATCAAAACAACACAAATCTTGGTTCATCTTCAACTTTGGAATTGAGGAATTTGAGTTGATTGTCTTTAGTTCTAGTTGATATATTTTTAATTAATTGGCCAACAAAACTTTATTTCAAATCCTCTGACACAGTCTTGAACAGTATCGTACGATCGGTAAGCAAAAGTTTGCACCCTCTGCTCAAAAAAGCTGGACGACACTGACCAAAATATGCATTTTCATCCCTCTTTTGGGGGGAATTTCAACCAATTTTAGCCTAAGTGTGGGCAAAATTAAAGTAAATTTGGTGATTTTTGTGCGCTACGTGCACATTTCGTCAAGTTCAGACTTCATTGGAGCAAAGCACCAGGACAATTTATGAATTTGCCCCCTCTGGCGGGACGACTTGGAAATTTTGCCCCCTCTGGGACGACTGCATCGGTACGCCACTGGTCTTAAACTGAGCAATAATCTCTACAATTCGCTCCAAGACAACTTTGTATTATTTACAATTGCCTCAGTACTGGTTCCATGTAAATGTATATCACAAGCAAGTTGTTGGCTAATAGTTGGCACTATTAATTTATCAGTTAATCAGTATTCACCGATTCAACAGTCTTGTTTTTTTCTGTACTTCTAGGTTTCATGTATTTCAAGAAATTTTTCTTGTAATTGTGAGAAAATCATCACGGGGGGTTGTTTTTCCATATACGGGCGACAATGAATTATTCATGGCAATGGCAAATCATGATTGACATGTAAGGAGAGAGATTGTTTCCTAATCAAAACAAGCTACTGTGCTTCAAGTGCATGCGCCCTTCAAGTTGTATTAAACTCAGACAGAACAAGACGCTTGGCTGACACTTTGCTGTTGAGCGATTAGTGGACGGTAGCAATTAAATTATATGAGAGAATTGTGTACTGTGAGCGATTTATGAACAGTAATAATTTGTAAACGGACCATCTTTTTCCTGGGATCTTTTTATCACGACTAAACACAAATGATTATATGATCATACAGGGATGTGCCTCCACTGTGGTCTGTAACTGAGACGCATGTATGGCTTTGCCTTGCCTTGCTGGGTGCTTGCTTTTCGGAAAGGGGACAAAAGAGCATCTTTCTTGAACAAGACTATAGTAGATTCAACCCATTGTGTCACCTCTAGTATACAGTTCAAAAAAAGTAAGTTTTTTTTTTTTTTTTTTTTAATTTATGAATTTTGCCCCCTCTGGCGGGACGACTTGGAAATTTTGCCCCCTCTGGGACGACTGCATCGGTACGCCACTGGTCTTAAACTGAGCAATAATCTCTACAATTCGCTCCAAGACAACTTCGTATTATTTACAATTGCCTCAGTACTGGTTCCATGTAAATGTATATCACAAGCAAGTTGTTGGCTTACTAGTGGCACTATTATTTTAGCAGTTACAATCAGTATCAAACGATTCCACATCTTGTTTTTTTCTGTAATTCTAGGTTTTTAATTATTTCAAGAATTTTTTCTTGTAATTGTGAAAAATCATCACGTGGGTTTTGTTTTTCCAAATAGGTGCACAATGCAATTAATTCATGGCAATGCAAATCATAGATTGACATGTAATGAAGAGGATTGTTTCCTATCAACAACTACTACTGTGCTTCAAGTGCATGCGCCCTCAAGTTGTAATTAAACTCCAGACAGAACAAGACCGTGGCTGACACTTTGGCTGTTGAGCGATTAGTGGACGGGATTAGCAATTAATTATATTGAGAGAATGTGTCCTGTGAGCGAATTTATGAACAGTAAATAAATTTTGTAAACGGACCATTTTTTCCTGGGATCTTTTTATCACGACTAAACACAAATGATTATATGATCATACAGGGATGGTGCCTCCACTGTGGTCTTCAACTGAGACGCATGGTTATGGCTTTGCTTTGCCTTGCTGGGTGCTTGCTTTTTTCGGAAAGTGGTAGTATATTCAACCCATGTGTCCCCTCTAGTATACAGTTCAACAAAAGTAGTCACCCCTGACAAATGTGCATTTTTCTAAACAAGTTAGGCTCCTTAACCTGTTACAAACCAATGTAAAATGTACAGTAAAATGTTACATCCTTAAGGGCGAAAAAGTTTCACACAGCAGTTACTTCTCCCTGAAAATACGTCATTTATTAAATTTATGACAAATACAAAACTGGCACTTCCCTTGCATAGGTCTTTAAAAAGTCGAGGGGTAAATCAAGTTTTAAAGATTTTTTTAAAATATTCTTTTTCCCCTATAACGGAACATATCCGATTCCCATCAATTGGTCCACATGATAGCTTAGAGTTCTTTTTTCCATTGGTAACAAATTAAGTACCAACCTTCCATTCTGACGTTCACTAAATGACGTCATAAGTTTAGGAAAGTATTAAAATACTGGACTATAGGGTGGAAAATTGATATTTCGCAATGTTTTCGACTCAAAAAATGTAGCAACTAAAACTTTCTGATATAAACTAGTCCCAATATATATCCCATTAAAGAGCGCAAAAACCGTGTGGAAAACGGATATTCCAAACTTTTTTGGGTGCAAAACACCTTTTTTCGTCCCTTATTCTACACTTTGTACTATGGAAATTGACAGTTGTGCTGACAGGTAACTTTTATAACGTCAGCCTGACTTAATGCTAAGGCATGTTGGTACTCTTTTGATACAGCAATGAGGGAAAGAAGATGACCAGAGCTATCCATTGGTACCAAAATCAAATGTCTGTGGTATTCCTGTGTTGTACTAGGCATGTTGGTACTTCTCCGTCCGGGATTTTTCGATTGTTAAATCCTATGCACGAAAGTGTCATTTTTAATTCGTCATCAAGTTTAATAAATGACGTCATTTCAGGGAGAAGATTAACTATTGTGTGATTTTTTTTTTGCACATTAAATGTGTAATATTGCAGTGAACATTTCACATTTTTGTAACAGGTTAAGGAGCCTAACTTTTCCAGAAAAGTGTACCTTTGTCGGGGGGACTTATTTATTTTGAACTGTATACTTTTCCGAAGGTGTGGGTGGAAATTAAAATTCCTCGCTATTGAAACATGTAGCCGATACAGAGAACAATCAGTTCTATGCTTAATGAACGCATTAAAGTCAACGTAAGCACGTTTATAGATACATTAACTCACAAAACATTCTGACTAATCGTATTTGCTTCAGTGGTATCCAATGTAACAGGTGAGTTGATTGTTACTGACTTTTGTTTAGATATGAAGGAACACAAAAGTCTTTGCCTTCTCTATATAAAAATGGTGTCAACATGAAAGGGCGGATTATCTTAGTTACAGCTGTTTGAAAGTCTCATTTATTATGACAAAATGAGAATAAACAAAAAATATCAACTGCGACACACTTTTGACAACTAATATAGAGTATTTATTCCACTAACTACATTCTATGTAAATTTGATGAAATTCCATTGCGGGCAAATATGCTTTTTCATAAAAATCTAGTTTTACACGTCTTTCTATGGGAAACAGGCATATAAAAGGCACTATAACATACAAATTTTGACCTTTGTAGGCCTATATGGCAAGATTCCCGCAATGGATTTTTCTGATTTTTGCGGAGGTAATAGCTCTTGGGTGTTCCTACTTATATCAGTTGTCACAATTGTGTCGCCATTGCTTAAAATTGCTCTAAAAATAAAAGAAACAATTTCCATGGGGTCAAACAGCTGTGTAGTTCGTTCATGAAACAGGTGAATCAGGCCACATATTTTCTTATTCTACTTCCTCTCCCAACTAATCGATGCTGTCCAAAAACTTTTCCTCTGGTGACACGATGGGTTGAATCTGCTATAGTGTATTGGTCAAAGGCTATTCACTGCTTACTGGCAGCTGTTAGATGTCATATTCATAAAACCAGTGGTTCATCCAAGGTGGGTGAACAAATCATGGTACGATTTTCACATGTTTTCTCTCTCACAATGAAGCATATCATAAAAAATGTCTGAATAAATTTTGAGTTAACTTGGTCCAACCGTTTGGAGAGTAGAAGTAAAAATGTGTACTAAATTTACCTATAGGACAGTGCATGTAATGTGGTCTACCACATTTGCAGATGGTTTCCGTCATAACATAAAAAAAAACTTTTTCTTGACACGTAATTTTCACTGTAGTAACGACAAATACAAACTTTCTTCATCAAACCCCCAATTTTGATAAAGTGCAGTACAGATTGTCGATCAGCTCACCCATTTTAATAATAGTTTCCACAAACCATTTAAAATCTGCTTGGCCAAATTTAATCCATGGTCACCACGTTTCTGATCAACAGCATTTTACCTTCAAGGCAATGCCATCATTCAATCCGTATACAAAAGAGTGGCATTTCATTGCGTTCCAGTAGCAGTCTTACAATACACCACACCCCTCCAAACCATCAATAGCTGTTATCTGAGTAAACCAGAAAGCGGAGAATTAACTTCTATATCAAGACAGATGAATGCATTCATAGTGTTTCAAGGTCGAGCAATTTAAACATGAAGACCCACAAAATTTAGTCAACAATAAAAGAATGCATACACTGCTAACATTCACTTCCACTTTGGTAATATTGATGACAGCTATTCTTACTAAATGTCTTCAAAATTAAACTCAATTATAATGAAATGTGTGGTATTTTTGCAACCCTCATCACACTTGTTTTCAGAATTCCATGCCCTGGCATATATTATTTTGAGTAATGGGGCTCGCCGCAATCTAAGTGTCAAGAAATGGGTTCTTGGGTCCAAAGGTTGGGAACCCTACCCTGCCTTAACAGCCATTTATCCCCCTTTTTGCTATTGACCATACCAGAGTCAAGAAGCAGAATTCCCTGCATCCCCCCCAAAAAAAAGGTCTGGATCCCCCCCTTAAAAAAATCAGACAAATTAAACAAAAACTTTCTTTCTGGAAAACAAAGGAAACAGTTTTATTTCAGTGACGTGTGCATATAACTTGAAAAACTGCAATTTTGAAAATGTAAAGGTATATTCTTGTTATCTTGGGACAAAATAACCTGTATGTGAATAGTCAAACACTGCAATACAAGTACTTGAGGAAAGGCGCAATCTGATTCAGAACGAATCTTGAACGCTGTATCAGAGCTGTAGCATATCTTAAGTGTCATTCTCCCCTCTTTTTATTGTCAGTACCTACAGCCGGAGTGAAAAAAAAAATGTTTGAGAAAAAGAAGTGTCTCAGTGACGTGTGTGCAAGCTTTTAAATACTTCTGCAATGTTGCATATTTTTTCAGCATTCTTTTTTTTTCAGTGTAGACGTTTGATAGTTATCATAAATTAATCAAATACAACCGATACAAGCTTGCATCAATCATTGTTTACTGTATTTATTATTGCGATATTCCAATGACCCAACTCCATTTTGCTACCAAAAATGTCACAATGCTGCAAGTATACATCCCGTCAGCATTTGTGAACCTTTGAAGCAAACATGCATTTTGTATTTTGTTGTAAGGCGCTGTTTCGTTTCTCTGTAGAGCGCCATATAAATTCCTTTTATGCACAAGAGAAAAATCTTAACTTAGGATATAGGTCCTTATAACCCTTGTTTCTGTTATTGGACATTCCACTTCTTTGCATCTTGGCTCCATCCATATCACAGAGTCAACATAAAAATCACCACACAACTCCTTAAAAAGTCGTCATTTAAAGGCCCTATCAGTGATTTTGCTAAATCAACAAATCATCAACAAATCAATTTGCATGTATGTAACAAGTACAGACTGTACAGGTATCCTAACACCCTGCAAATGATAAGACCAGAAGCAACCTAATAGACAAGTAAATCTGAGATTTTAGTCATTATTGTCCGACACGGACACTTACTACACACGTAATTGAATGGGATTCGTATCTTGGAACACGGCCGTTTTCTTCTCATTTTCAGAGTTCAGATTTCTAACAGCTGGAAACTGGCAACTATGAGAATTCGTACACACTTCTCTTTCACTTTGAAGGCTATTCCTGCAATTTCAAATATTTGTCAAATCACTGATTGATTGAAAACACTTAGAAATTACAAAGCCTGGAGAGGGACATGTAATTTTTAGAGAAAATATTTGTTTACTTTAGACTTCCTTAACCTGTTTTTCCACAGATTATAATATCTTCCCACAGATCGTATCCATTCTATCCGTTTAAATCAGTTTCACATATTTTAAATTAAGAAGCGAATCTGTGGCCACAGATGAACGACAAATTTTCCCATCAGTTTTCATACTCTGTTCCCACAATTGACTAAACTCCTGCACCTCATAGTTTTTTTATTATCTGTGGCCACATTTATTTGTACTCAGTTTTAGGACAGTGAATACCATCCAGTTAGTACTTTTAACCACATTATAGTTTGATAAACTCTGGCCACAGATTACTTAAAATTGTGGATACAGTTTACTAACTGTGGCCATAGATTAGCAGTACTGTAGGCCACATAGTATAATTTGTTCCCACATATTACGTAGTCTGTTCCCGCAGATTATAATCTGTTCCTACATATTGCAAATCTGTTCCCACATTTTAAGCAATCTGTGGTCAAAGATTACTAAACTGTTCCCAAATGGCGTACTCTGGTTCCCCCAGTTGGATCAGCTAGTTTAGTAACTGTTTTGTCCCCACAAGCTTAGTACCTTTGCCATAAAAAAGCAGTTTACAACACTGTACCTCATATTTAGTATCTGTGGCCCACAATTTAGTAAACTGTTCCCAACAATTTAGTAAAAACCACTGTGGGCATTTTACCCACAGTTTAGTTTACTCACACTGTGGGCACAGATTACTACTACTACTAACTACTACTACTACTATAATATAACGGTGATTTATAACGTCACAAATATTCCACCCTGCCTGCGGGGTGCTCAGGCGCCGATTGGCCCAATTATTATTACCGCTTGCCATCAGGAAATCGTCACATCAGGCTGCTGGGCAGGTCGCACAACAACTATCAGCACTTAGATTGTAATATCCTCCATAACACTCCCCATATTCGCTTGTGTGAACGAGGCAATTGAGACTACGTAATCTCTTGCCCAGGGACACAACACTTTGACTTCAGCGGGCTCGAACTCCCGGAACTCACCATAGGATCATGATCCTGCGCTTTCCGTTGCGCCACACTTCTCTGAACTAAGGGAACAGAAGACTATGGAAACTGTGGGAACCGTTTCGTATTCTCACCCTACATCTCTTCTGCAGTCAGTCTGTTCTTCCAACATTGATATCCAGTACCCAGTCGGGTAGTGGGTAAGAGCAGTATTGAGGGAAAGCTCTTACTCAAGGTACAACAACACTTTGGCTATAGAGGGATTCAAACTCGCAACTTGGATAAAAGGTTTTTTGGGCACTTTAATTCCCCGGACAACTGCCTGTTTGGGAGCCAGACAGAAATTACCCCCCCCCCCCCCCATTCTAAAATGGGCCAAATGAATATGTACTGTCATATGATGATGTTTGTTATTTTCCCATTTAACTAATACCTTTACCTAACAAACCCGCAATCGTGGTTGTAAATATGACAATAGTTAATATTTCTTTAACCACGTGCAACACCAATGGCAATGAACAAGACATTAACTTGTATGATTTTCCCTCTATGTATTTATGCAACGCACAATCTTAAATATAAGATTGAGAATTCAGATCGCTTGTGATTGAAAACAAATTCGATATTTGTGCAGTATCGGAATCTTGGTTTCTACCTGACAGGCTATTGCTTTCCGAACATTAGGACGGTATCACATTGTGTTCAAAATCAACGGACTATCGTAGGGGAGGTGGGAGTGGTCCTCTATGTTAAATCAGAACCTCCAGCTGACCTCATTCAATTTTTGAAATCCGCTGATCTGTAGATATTGTGGTTTCAAATTCGTCCTCGGCGATTACCAATATCGGTGTCTTCACTGATTTTAGGTCTTGTTTCGTTTCCACCCTAAACAGGAATTGCAAATGTTGATCACACATTCAAGAATCTTTGGATCTGCTGCTTCGTGCCAACCTCCCCATTCTTCTGGATTTGTATTTGTAGAGGTGATTTGAACAGACTTGACATTTCCCCTTTGTGCAAAATAATGGTTTGACGCAGGTGGTAGACAAACCACTAAGAGATCCATTTTGGACCCAAATCTTGACAAACATTTCAAGACTATTATTTTTACTACCCTTATAGGTCACACCAATTGGCGTGAGTGCCATTCACAGTTAATTTGGTTACGCCAAACAAACAATCTAAAACACTTAAACTCCAATAGAACAGTTAAACGTACGGTTGGGGGGGGGGGCGGCCTTATAAAAAAGTCGGCATAAATTGAATTTGGGTCATGGATAACTGACGCATAATTGGGAACGTAACTAACGCTACACTCAGTTAGAGATAACACTAAGCATTTTATATGAATGTCTTAACGATCGCAGAACAAATACTTTTGCCCAACCTCGCTCGTCGGGTTCACCAACATACCACCGCAAAACCAGTTATGCGGCAAAAAACAAAAGACTAATTCGAAACGCAAGACTTTTGTACCAATCTAAGTCATACATCCGCGTGGCGATCTTACCGAAACAAGGTGCAGCGCTCAATTCTTGTGGATAACATGAATATTTACAGAAATAAGCAGTTGAAATCCAAAACTCTATCCTGGCAGCATGGTTCGTCATATACCATCAGGAAGCACTAATAATAAACTCAATCCACAATAACCTCTCCCCAGCATTGATCCAACTAATGCCAAGGAGGTGGCAAAATACATTATAATGATTTTGTGTCTATGGCACGTGATCTGGCACCCTGACTATGCAGAAGTTTACTGTTTTTTTCCAGCACCAGAAATCCTTCCAGAAAATTTACCCATGGGAGGTTTACCCAAAGACCAAGATTGGCAGGAAAAAAGCAGGAGAGGCCCCCCGACGCACTACCTGCAAAATTAATTAGGGAGTGTTTCCGTATGAATTAAGTGTTCACTCACTCAAATTCTTATGCCTCCTTTCAGAAGGCACTTTTCCACCTCAGTGAAGCGGCGGTTTGTAGGTTTCCACTACAAAAAAGCAACCACCCACATGCGAACCCTTGAGAACCGTTTCATTAAACTGCCACTTCGCCAAGGTGGAAGAATCGTGTATAACTGAGTGGTTAATGAATGACTACAACATCCAAATAGATCATGGGCATTTTTGGTAATCGCAAAGGAAGATCAACTACTCACTATTTGATGAAGCTATAAATAACATCTTGAACACGCTGATCAACCAAAAGACTTTCTCGTATCATCATAACGGACTTTGTAAAGCTTTTGATCGGCTGGATCACAATACTATGCGATTCCCAAGCTGGCTCTTCTTTGGGTCTAGACCATCTGTAGTACCGTGATTTGCGAGTTGTTGTCAAACCGGTCCACAATTCGTCATATAATCGTAACCCCTCCTCTGATTGGAGTGAATTAATGTAGGTGTACCTCAAGGTACATTGGATGGTCCTTCTATCTTGATGATGAAATGATGCTGTGTTGTCATAAACCACCATAACAAAATGGCTCTTAACTTGTTAGATTATTTAACATTTAGAGAAACTATTCGTTTTTTTTTTATGGTCTCACATGCACTATCCAGCAGGCTCCTGGATAATTTGACACGTGGTGCCAAGAAAGTCATATGACTCTTAATCCTGCCAAGTGCATGTTTATGGATGTTACTTTTTTGTTTCGTGATCCACCAGGTTAACCCTCTTTGGCTTGTGCGATCAAATCTGCAAACCACTGACTCGGTTAAGATCCTAGGAGTAAAACGCGAAGAATCTCAAGTGGGAGGACGTTCAACTATGTGACATCAGTAAGTGTGCAAGTGGTAGACTCTTCATGCCCCTCAGTATACTGAAACGTTTTGGTTTAACAATCGAAGATCTAATCACAGTCTATGTGGTTTTATCCGCCCCTTCTGGAAATACGCAGTTCCAGTGTGGCATTCAGGTCTTACACAAAAATACATCTTGTCTTAGAGAGTATTTCAGAAGAGGGGGTGTAGAATCATCATTGGCCGCAATTATACATCTTACCAGATGCCTCTCAGAGAATTTGAAATACTCTGATTTGAAAAACGCCGTGAAACGATTGACTGAGAATTTGAAAAGTCTATCATGGAATCAAAGAATTAAGACATTGGTTCCCAAAATCAAGATGGGAAGAGACCAATGTTTCCCTACGAAATTCCCATGAGCTATAGTGCCTAGAGCACGCACCGACAGATATTGCCCAGAGTGCATACCATATATATGATAATATGGAATCCGGTACCAATACAAAAATAAGTGCTGCTTCAGCACTTCATATGGGTTTTCTTTTGGTAAAATTATGATTATGTAATATTGTTTATTGATTGACATTAATTTTTTTTATGTGCACGTTCTTTTTGTGGGGCGTTAGGTGGGGGCTGGTTTGTGGGGAGGGGAAAGGGGAGTTGGGGTGGGGGTGGAGGATGGGCCCCTCTCCGCGCCGTGTGTCCCTGGGAGGGGTAGGTGCCGTTTGGGGGTCTGTGTGGACCGGGGGATAGGTGTGCGGTGTGTGTTGTTTAGGTAGGATATGGGTGGGGTGGGCCTGGGTGATGTGTGTGGGAATTGAGTACGATTGTGTTGTTTAGATGTTTTTGGATGTTGTTCATTAGTAAGATATAAAGATGAAATTTTATAAGATAGATATAACGGTAGTTTTATACAATGTACACATGTGAGCAATTCGCTTTTTGCACTGACGGAATACAATATTTTTAATAAACCTTGAACTTGAACCTTGAACTAATTCATTGCCTTCAACAGGGAATTACAGGCTCAATTTGAGAAATTACTAGTGTTTTCTCCAAATCTGCTTGATTATCTTCTAATTTCCCTCCTAGTTGACCTTCGCCTTGGACATGCAACTAACTATCTTCTTTATTCTAATATTCCAGTGCTAATTATAACCTACCTTTTTCGGTCCATTATAGGCCACTCTTTGGTATAGCCCAACCAATTTGAGATCCCAACCAGTTCATCAGTAGCAACTTTTGAAATGAAATAATCTCATTATTTA
This sequence comes from Ophioderma brevispina, assembly GCA_023653785.1. Classification (NCBI taxonomy): domain Eukaryota; kingdom Metazoa; phylum Echinodermata; class Ophiuroidea; order Amphilepidida; family Ophiodermatidae; genus Ophioderma; species Ophioderma brevispina. The sequence goes on along the minus strand of JAMKCH010021383.1, from coordinate 53,117 downwards.
AGGATCTAATTTTAAGGACCAATCAGTATAACTTGATTCAATTGTAACCAAAAGTGGAGTGAAAATTACTAAACAGTCCTTGTGTACTCAGTTGTGATATGATTGAACCTTTTTTTCGGAATAACACCTATAGATAATATCTATCGCTTCTCTACCAACCCTGGCTTGATAGCTTAGTTGGCAAGAGCGCCGTGCTAGTAATACGAAGGTTGCTGGTTCGAATCCGGCCAAGCCCACATGTTTTTTTTTTAAACACTATCATGCGCTGGCCATCTCCAGGGAAAGATTACTAAAATATACATTGTTTTGAACATTTTCAAACATTCTGTCCGTAAAATGCTTAATGTTTTTTATACACACTGTGCCTTTTACAGACTACCCATTTGGGCAACACATATACGTTCAGTAAGGAAGTACACTGTTGTATCTCTTACTACATGTTTTGGACAACATATACAAAGACACAATAAAGATTCAAACAGCAGTCTGAATCAAATGTATATTTCTGCTATTTTATTGTCCATCTCAGTTAGCCATGGTTTTGGCTTGTAGCATAGCCACGAGCGATTCTAAAAACGTGGCACTCTCTTCGGAGTAGGGTAGGTCAGGGGCAAGTTAAAGAGGCTCCTTGTGCACTAAAGGGAAAGAGTAAGCTATTAAAGACACTATCAGTGATTACCTGAAAGCATCAAAATATCTGAAATTTGCAGGAATAGCTTAAAAGTAGTAGCAGTAGTAGTAAAACCAAAGTTTTAAATCTGGTTTGTCCCCGCAACCGGGGGTGGCCGGATTCACCTCACATTCGTAGCAATCGCCCTTACTCCCTCCTTCCACTTTGCCCGATTCAATGCATCCCCCATTCTCAACCCAACCCTCCTACTATCCTCCTCCACTTGCTTCCTCCATGTCCTCTTTGGTCGGCCCCTCTTCCTCAAACCACCCACCTCAAACTCAAAAGCCCTTTTTAAAACATGCTCCTCATCCTTCCTCAGCACGTGCCCATACCATCTTACACCATTCGCCTTTGCCAGTCGGTCAGCCACCTCTTCCAAACCAACATCCGCATCAAATCCTCAGTCTTCTTCCTATCCATCAACTTCACACCACACATTGCTCTCTCTGCCCTTCTCAAAATCCCCATCTCATTTTCACTCAGGCACCATGTCTCACTCCCATACAGCATCAAGTGAAGGATAAATCTGTCGAATTCTCATAAGTTACTTTTTCCAACTGAACGATTGACAGAAGAAAAATTGCGTGTTGTAGTAAGTTGTCCGTACGGACACGTTAATGAATAAATTTTCCGATTTTGTCCTATATGTTGCTTCTGGTCCTAATCATTTGCAGGGTTGTTGGGGAGAACCTATACTTGTTACAAATAGGCAAAAATCTGATTTTTTGATTATTTTTTTTGATTTCCTGATTTAGCAAATCACTGAGTGCTTAAGGTAAATGGGGGACTTTAATGAATGACATGCACCTAGTTAACATGTAATAATTTCTTCCATACCCCATAATGAAGAAATCCAAAGTCACTATGAAATAAAACTACTGAATATCACGGAATTGACGGCCGAAATGAGTAACACTACCATTTTTCAGTTGTGCTTTCAGTGATTAGTTCAGTGGAATTAGTGAGTTTCAGTGTCATTAGTGGAATTGACCTTGGACAACTAATCACACGGAATACTCTAATCACACCAAAATACAACTCTCACACTGAAATACACTAATCACCTGAAATACCTAATCACAACACACCCAAATAACTACCACACTGAATACACTAGCTCACACTGAAATCCTCTAATCACACAAAACACTAATCACCCTGAAATCCTAATCACACTGAAATACACTAATCACACTTGAAATACACTATCACACTGAAATACCTAATCACATTGAAATACACTATCACACTGAAATATGCTAATCACAATGAAATACCTATCACCTGAAATACACTACTCCCATAATTGAGATACCTATCACCGCTGAATCTTCTAATCACAATGAATACACTAATAATAATTCACAGCATTTTGCTGGTGAACACACATGCATACATACACATACACAAACCCACACACATCTGCACATAAGCACACACATTCTGTGAGAACATAATTTTGCTAAATTTTCTCAATACACGATTAAAACTATTACCTGCAAAGCTGAACAAATCGAGCACTTTTCACTTTGATATCAATGGTAAATTAATTGTGAAAGGTAAAAGACTAAAAGTCCATTCATACTTCCACTGCACTGCAATGCTGTACAGTAAATTTACTGCAATGTTCCGTCACTTCCGCTGCACTCCTATCGATTTACTGAAGGTCAACCCAGGTCATGCAGGTCACGGGTGCAGTACTGTGGAACAGTGTAAAATTGGCATACTGCACCCCACTGCATCTTGCTGTATCGCCAGTTAAAGGTGCAACAAGAGATTTTGAGACACCCAAATATTGTGTCATAATAGGAATTCATACAGATTAGACACTAATATAGATTTCTTACTTGTATTTGGGCCTCCAGAAATGTATGAAAAAAGGAGAAAAAAAGGTGATGTGATTTCCTTATATTTCAATGTAAAACAGGCTAAATTTTGTATTTGCTCCTATACGAACATTAGAATTAGAAATTTCAAAATATTTGTACTAAAGAAACATTTCTCAGCTTAATCCTTTCAGGTGGGGATATTTTTTGCATCAGGGCAAAAATCATTACTTGCGATTTTTTAAGGGACACCTGATATGTGAAATCTCTCGATGCACCTTTACAAATAATTTGAACCTTTGTTGCAGTACTGCATTGTGTGGCCAATACTGCAAGGATTACAGTATGATTGGGTAGGCGCATTGCAGCACTACAATGCAGTGAAGTATGAATGGACCTTAAATATCACCTCATAATACCAGCCAGCAGTTGATTCATCGCCGATTTTAGGTAGGGCAGGATTGGTTTCTGATACTCTCGAAGGTTCAGTATCATACGCACCTGCACAATTTGATCGTAGTGGCATGCGAGTATATACAAATGGACTCCTTTAGCGGTCATAATGAGAGGAATGCATGAGCATAGGAAAGCACCAGGATTCCGTTCTTAATTAATTGATTTGTGAGAAGTTGTACATTGCAAACGAACTTAAATTTGTCAACTTCTAGGGTGGTGCTTCCCTGATTTTTCTCAGATGTTTAGCTCAAAAGTGCACTCCCCAATCAACAAATGAGACATAAGTGGACTTGCCGCCAAACATGGGTTCCAGTTTCAACTTTATGGTATATCAATGACCCTTTTTTCATGCCAAGTTTTGTATATAGCAAAGGCAATTTTTTAATTTCTCAAAATTCATTGGGAAAATTAGTAAAATTTCTTCAATCAGGAAAACCAAAATTTTCTAAAAATTGTTGGAAAATTGGTTCTAATTAAACTTCCGCATTTTGAAGCCAACACGGTTCAACTTGCTAAAAAAGGTCAAAATTTGAGGAAAAAAAAATGTCAAATATGTGTTAAATTTGGACCAAATCTGCATCTATGGATAGATATGGATCCCTTATTCCGGCTAAAAGGGGTATAGAATGGCGTCCTGCTTCCAGGGACTCTTGGAGGCACATCCGTACCAAAACCAAACTTGAGAACCCCCCCAGTTATGGGAGGCACAAATAGCACAAAATTTTTACTTCATTGTACAGGGTGACCCAATAAAAACTTTCCCCAAATTGAAAAGCGAACCATTTTCCACTCTTTTTTTTAATTTGATACCTGTGGATTTTTGATTTTATATAAAGAATAGAATAGAGCATCTTACGAAATTGTTTGTTCATTTGGTGAGTGGTTCTCAAGTATGGTCCACTGAACACGAAGTCAGCAAAAAGACTTGTCCACGGAGCATAATTTTCATCATCATGATGCTCCAGGACAGTAAGTCTGTTTGTGGACTTATTGTTTCAGTGGCCATATCTTGAAAACCACTCATCCAAGATGAAAATTTTTTCAGGCAAGATGCTCAATTACCCATTCTTTATGACAAAATAAATCCAAAGATATCAAATTTAAAAAAAAAAAAAAGACGGTGGGGCATGTTCTTCTTTGCTTGTTGTTCGTGTCCCAGAAGGAGTAGGGCAAACCAATTAAATTCATAATAAAATTATCAAAAATCATTAACCGTTGGTTGCCCCAATAAAACTTGCACATTTTCTGGAAAATGAATAAAATGTTCACTTCAATTTATTTCCCCAATATCAGTGACCAGAGATACGTTAGACTTCAGCAAACATTGGAGCTAAAGATATTCAAACCGGGCCCGGTGTGCGGTGTAGAAAAACACTTCAGATTCCTTTCATCTGGGAGTTGCAGAAACCTGTTATATTGTTTCACGGTTGAAAAGACTCGGGCGTTACCACCTCTTCGATTTAAGGGACACTGATATGTGAAATCCTCGATGCCCTTTAAAATAATTTGGAATTTTTGCAGTTGTAATTGTTGTTTTGCAATATGCAAGTCGATTGCAGTAATGATTTGGGTAGGCGCATTGCACAGCACTACAATGCAGTGAGTTATGAATGACCTAAATCTCACCTCATAATACAGCAGCAGTTGTTAAGCCGCCGCTTTCCTTTTAGGTAGAGCCACATGATTTGTTTGATACTCTCGAAGGTCAAGTTATCCATTCGCACCTGCAAAATTGATCAGTAGTAGTTGAGTATATTAACAATGGATCATATTAGAGGTTCATACATGAGAGGAATGCTATGAGCATAAAGCACAGAATTCCTTCTTAATAATTGATTTGTGAGAAGTTTGTACATTGCAACTGACTTAAATTGTCAACTTCTAGGGTTGGTGCTTTCTTGATTTTCTCAGATGTGTTTAGCTTAAAATTGCACTCCCCAATCAACAAATGTATGACATACGTGACTTGCCGCAAACATGGGTCCCATTCAACCTTCTGGGTATATCAATGACCTCTTTTTTCATGCCACTTCTGATATAGCAAAAGGTCAATCTTTTTTATTTTTCTCAAATTCATTGAAAATTAGTATAAAATTTCTTCAAGCAGAAACCAAATTTTTAAAAATTGTTGGAAAGTGGTTCTAATATAACTTCGGCATTGAAGCCAACACGGTTCACTGCTAAAAGGTCAAAATTTTGAAGGAAAAAATGTCCAATATGTGTTAAATTTGGACCCAAATCGCATCTTGGTATAGCATGGATCCTTATTCCGCGATAAAATTGATATAGATATGGGTCCTGCTTCCAGACTCTTGGAGGCAAATTCCTACCAAAACCAAACTCGAGACCCCGTATGGGAATGCACGAAATGCACAAAATTTTTACTTCATTGTACAGGTGACCCAATAAAAACTTCCCCAAAGAAAGCGACAATTTTTCCACTTTTTTAATGTGATATCTGTGGATTTATTTTATCATAAAGAATAGATAATTGAGCACGTACCTGAAATTTTTGTTCATTTTGGTTGAGTGGTTGTCAAGATAGGGGCCCACTGAACACGAAGTCAGCAAAACAGACTGTCCACGGAGCATAATTTTTCATAATCATGAGCGCCATGGACAAGTAAGTCTGTTTTGATGACTTATTGTTAAGTGGACCATATCTTGAAACCATTCAACCAGATGAAAATTGTTCAGGCAAGATGCTCAATTACCCATTCTTATGACAAATAAAATCCACAGATATCAAATTAAAAAAAAAAGAGGTGGGTGGGGCATGTTCTTCTTTGCTGTTGTTTCGTAATCCCATCAAGGGAGGAGGCAAAACCAATGTAAATTTAATAAATTATCAAATCATTAACAGTTGTGCCAAATAAAACTTGCCACCATTTTGGAAAATGAAAGAAAAATGTCACTTTTTCAATTATTTCCACCCAATATCAGTGACCTAGAACGCTAGACTTCAGCAAAAATGGAGTAAAGATATTAATTACCGGCCCGTGTGTGCGGTGTAGAAAAACACTTCAGATTCCTTTCTTGGGAGTGCAGAACCATTGTTATATGTTTCACGGTTTTGATTTGAAAATTGAAAAGACTCGGGTGTTACACCTCTACTATTTTTATACAAAGTTTTTTTTTAATGACGTTAAGCGCAAAATACTTATCCTCATCGCAAATAAATAAATCTTGAGCTTCTATAGTGCGGTGGCGTGTTCAATTACTTTGTCATGTTTTTAATCATTTATTCGAAAAGGAAGAAAAGACAAACAAAACATCATGCCGAATGTTGCTGGGCAAGCTTGACCTAACAACTGTGTCCAGAATTAAAATCCGTAAATTATTGCTTAATTCATTTGTATTCAATTTACCGCGCTCAGAGAAAAGCTTAGTGTCAGCGCCCTATATCATAATTTGTAACTGGTTAGGTATGTGAAGGAGGACGGGTATTTGTTACTCACCCCCCGAATCAGTGGAGTTGGTGATAACATCGGGCTTATCACAATGGCTCTGCATACCGGGGCCACATTGTAATATCTTAGTAATGGTTTGCTGAAGTCTATACATATCCATTGGTAATTGATATGATTCAAAAAAACAATTATGTTTTATAAAGCATTTAACTGAAGCCTGATTTCCTTCCAATGTTGACTGAAATATATATGCATTTCCCTTCGGAGAAGTGGAATGCCCAAAATACCATAATAACACCCCTAAAAGAGAACACTGGGCTCGACCAGTGACCCACAGGTCAACACCCTGTAGACCTTATGCTCTTCCTTATTCCGTTTGGCCTCAAGCCCACAAGGAAGCGGCGTATATAGCATGCCTGTGGGGAGGGGCCTGGAACCATTTGTTATTCACTGGGAAGTCAACATTGGGAAAGGAAATCAGGCTTCAGTTAAATGATTTATAAAAATAACCTAATGTGGTTTGATAAATCATTACACTGAATGATTTCCTTTACACCAAGTTGACTGCAATATATGCACCTAAACCCCCGTTGAAGAATAATTTCAACAACCACAGACTAGCACACTCAGTCAGAGGTGGGAGAGCATGATATCTCAGAGCAGCAACAGAATGCAGCAAGGCGAGCCGAACCCACACTAAACATAAGTAACATATGTTAAAGACCTAAAAGGCATGTTTCCTCCCACCCACCACTCACTACCTCTTCGCCATGCATCCCCCCCGGCATACCTATCTCCACATTCTAACCCCCCCTATGCCCGCCCTCCCACATACTCCCTGCCTTCTCCCCTCGTTGTAACTTCCCACGCTGTCCATTTGACAATTGTTCCCCACACCTATTCTTTATTAACATAAAATTCGGGAACATGGGGACATAGATGCCTCACTTTACAACGGAATACTCCGGTGGTGAGCGTCACAGTCGGCACCGGATTGGAGACTTTATGTATAGATGAAGTTGAATTATTGTTGTTTCTGCAGGAGTGCTCCTCGCAACGTTCTCTGGGGAGTGAATGTTTGTAGTTTCTGTAGTATACACGAATGAAAACGTGATGTGGGAAGCCTCCACGACAATAGATCTGCGCAGATTTCGGCCCCCCCAATGATGATTCAGCGCGGTGATAGGCACATGACGAAGTGATATTACGAACGAATGGGCTCGAGTTTGAGAAGCTCCTATCACTGCGTTGGAACTCATTAATTACAGCGCTTAATCATCTAGCAATTGTCGCTTTGACCGGACCCGTTGGGGGGAAGATGTGTAAGAATAACAACGAGTCGTTCGAGCCCTGAGCGGACTAGTTCATTTTGTAGTACTCAAGGGCCGAAAACAGTGACACCACAGGCGATCTTCCCGCACGCAAGAGTGACATGCAATCGGGGTAAGATAATTGTTGCGTGTCGGAATGAGGATGATGAACTCGTGTTCTTCGCCAGAAAATCCTGGCCTACTGAGTAAGAACAATTGGACCCTGTCCCGAGACGAATTCTGACGGTGACATAGAGATATTCTTGATCTCCGAGCATCGCCTCCCAGAGGCGAGGAGAGCGACGGAAGACTGTCTTAATGGTGACATGTTTTAGTGAATGCCTCGGCCATTGGTTCGAACGGGGGGGCTCACTCAATAGTCGAAGGACATATTAGGTCACATGGAGTGGGACCGTCTCCTGGTCGGAGGTCGTTATTACATCCCCTCTAGAAGAGACGGAGCGAGCCATCGTCATTAATGGTAGTTCCGTCGTCGAAACCTTATGGATCCGCTAAGATAGCGGAATTGTAGTTTCTAACAGTCGAAAGTTTCAAGTCCGCTATCAAAGGATCAGTGAGAATGTCAGCGATCTCTGCTACAGACGCACGAGTCGGAGAGACTTCTCGTCGCTAACACCAGCGGAAGTAGGGTTCAAGCCGCTTGAGAGTAAGCGTCCATGGTGGATCGCCTTCTTCCCGCCGGATGAGCGAGGCAAGCCCTCTGCGAAAAAGCCAGAATATCGGCATAGTTGCCCGGATAATGGCCACACAGCAAATGCTATGTTGCTCCAGCGACAGGACTGGCGCTCCCTCCGTGCGGAAGGGATACTAGGTCCGGACGGGTCGGTAGCGCAGCGGCAGAGCGCCAAGCGATCCACTATTGGACGAAACCAAAGGTGTTTCGGACAGAAGGGAGCGATGAGGAGACACGGCATGCCTCCCGCCCAATTTCGACACTACGTGGTGCAGCAGCGGAATGGAGGGAAGGCATAGCCGTGATCAACGACCAGTCCATCGCCAGAGCGGTGACTGCGTAGCACCGGGTCGTGGAGTCCCGGGTGCAATACAGAGGAAGCTGGTGACTCAGGTTCGAGGGGAACAGGTCGATCTGAGGGGCCATCTATAACCTCTCGAAGATCTCCCGCAAGACATCTCGGTTCAGTATCATTCGAGGGCCGTCGTCCTGCACGCGTTCTGACAGATCGTCGGCTAGAAAGTTGACGGCCCCCGGAATGTCTACTGCGGACATCGTGGGCCCGGATCCGACACCACGCTATGATACGCCATGAGCGTCGAGACACAGGGGCCGGAACCGAGTCCCGCCCTGCTTGTTGATGTAGGACACCACGGTGGAGTTGTCCGCCTGTACTAGCGACAATGGAGTTATGGTCACCATCGCCGCGAAGTGAGCAAGAGTTTTGCTATAATGCCCAAAGTTCGAGGCGCAGATTGACATGGGCATGGGCCTGGAAGGGACACGTCGAGGCGCTGAGGTCTAGGGTGATTGGAAACCCCCCCAACCCGACTTCGACCGTCCGCGTGATGAAAACATCGACTGGAGGCGCAAGGAAAGAGATTCCCTGAGCCAGGTTGGGGCGGTGAGACACATGACCAGGTTGTTCCCGGACCCTGCATTTGATAGGATCAGACGGGAATTTGGGTGCTTGATAGGCATGTAGTGCGCGAGGTGATTTGAAGCATCATCTATGAAGCGACAGTACGGGCCCAGGTCGACGAGACTGGCCATCAAGCTAGAAGGCGACGAAGCCGTCTCGAGCGGGGGCCTGCATAAGCAGCGCCATGGACGTTGCCGTCTGGACAACGACATCCACCCGCTCGGCCGTGGATCGTCGGTTCTGCAAGGCCCGGAAGCAGTTGCAGCAGAGCACCCAGATACCGCAGGTCCTGTGAGGGGGTAAGGCTCGATTTGTCGAATGAAGTTGAAATGAAGCCCAACCTCTGCACGACATGAACGGTACGACTGACCATCTCGGACGGACCGTAGATCAGCCAATCGTCGAGATACATGCAGAGGTTGACACCCTCTCGCCCACTTCCCGGGTCACAACTGTGAAGACCCTGGGAGAGGTTGAAAGTCCGAAAGGGGAGGCACGTCCACTCGAACGACTGGCCCTGGATTTGAGATCTGAGCCAGCGCCGGTCGGATTTGGCGACTGGAACTGTGAAAGGTAGGCGTCCTTTCAGAATCAAAGACGATGCCCAAGTCCCCTTCAAAGGACAGCGCAGGATGACGCGAAGAGGGTTTCATTCCTGAATTCTTCGGCTTGATTGTACTGATCAGATCGGCTCGGTTCCGATGGGACGCCAATCCACGGTCTTCTTGGGCGGCCCAAGAAGAACGTCGACCCAAAACCCCTCGGTGAAGGGAGGGTCGATTGGGGAGATGGCACCTTCGCCAAGAAGCGCCGAGAGACCTCGTCCAGTAAGAGTTGATTCTTCGGTTCCCCCGGAAGAGGGGTAGGGTAGGTCTCGGGGGGAGTCGGCGGGGAGTTCCGCGTGGTGACTCTATGCGGTACCCCTGTTCCACCACACTCAGCACCCAAGGCCCGGGGGAAGGGCTGGCCATCCCGACGTTAAAGAACCTCAATGAGGCCGCCACCGGAGGTGGTAAGGCCCCCTCCCGAAGGAGAGATCCCGCCGGACCCCGTTTTGCAATCAGGACGAAGACTTCTTCCCCTTCCAGGCGCCTTGCTTTTGGGGAGGGGGGCTAGTTATTCGGCCGCACGGAAGCTCTGGGTAGAAGGGCGGAGTGCGGCTTATTGGGTTTGTTGAGGCGGTGGGGTTGCCGGCCTTCGCCCTGCTGGCGGAACGGCGGAAGAAGAAGAGCGTGAGGCGCTTCTTCTTCTTCTTAGCCGATGATCTCCCGGAGGAGATCTTAGCCCATCAGCATCCTTGAGCGACTGCTCCGACTCCACACGCTACGCCGACGCAAGCAGTGAGTTCACAGAAACGAACCTCCGAAGAGGAAGTCCCGCGACTTCGGGCTTGGGTTGGAGAGTCCGATGCCAAGATCGGAACTCAAGGTTCGAAGTGTGAAGCAGGAGTTCTCGCATGATAGGAAGCTTCAGGCGACGCGCCAAAGAACATTGAAGCCTCTTGTCTGCCGAGTCACTGGCGAGGCTAGGACAGTCAAAGCATCAATGGCTTCAGGGGGAGGAAGCTACACCCTCTTGCGACCAACGAGGGATTGATGTCGTGGGCGAGGACCATCGAGGAAGCGCCTAGTCTTATACAGAGGTCACCGACAGGTCTAGGTGCCTCAAGTGGTCCTCCAGAAGGGGGAGCAAGGGGGCAAGAGGGAGAAAGAGACGAGGGAGAAGCCAGCCGGAGCACCCTGCGGTTGGCAACTGCTTGCTAGGTCAATGATCATGGTCGGGAAGTTCCTCAGGAAGGGAGTCAGGAGTCCCTTCAGCAGTCTCAGACGTCCTGGCGAAAGTTTTCACTGGGTACGTTGGAGCTTCTGAGTGACGACAAGGAGAGCTGGAAAAAAGGAACGAAAGAAGTGTCCCCAACCTCTGTTCCATTCTTCCCACTGTGGGAAGCGACAACGCCTGGACGCGTTCCGGAAGGGAGGGAGAGGGAAAAGCCCGATTGAGCTGTCCTCCTCCGCACGCCGCTCTCGGGCGCGCCAGACAGGCCAAGCGACGCGGCCCGCCCTAGCGCAGCACATGAGGGGTGCACGCGGGAGAAGAGAGTCCACCTCCTCCGGCTCCAAAGCAGCTGCCTGCGGCGTCGAAGGCTGCGAAGGAGTGTAACCAAGGTAGACCACCTCCGAGTCTGAGTCCACCCCGCGGCGTCTTTGTGTCCTCCGAAATATCGTTAGTCTGCGGCGCGTAGGAGTCCTGAGGCGCGCGTTGCGACAGAACGAGCAGACGAAGGCGGAGGGCCAGGCGTTCGCCACCTGGGCGCCGACACCAGGGCCTCCCGCAGGGACCCAGCCAACTGGCGTAGGCTGGGCCGCAGGGCAATGAGGTCGACTGCACCAGACCGACCATGACGAGGTACAGGCCAGAAAGGTTTATGTCAGGGGACGACACCCCACGTACAGGCACGTAAGCCGGAAGGGTAGGGGGACGGTATATAGACCGCCCCTGCCTGGCCTCTGGCGGTACCGGCTGTACCGCCGAAAGATTGACTGGCTCCCAAGAAGGAGACAATCTGCTGCAGCAGCGGTGCAACCAACCCGCTCGAAAGCGGGTCAGATGCAGCCCCCACAGCACCTGGTGCCTGCGGCTGAGGAAGCCGAAGGCGGAGGCGCGGAGTGACAATAGCCCGGAGGGGCTCCGCAAGCGGGAGCCCCGGTCGAAAATGACCATACCAGACGGACCCGCCCCAGAAGTCCAGCTCGACTGGGGTGGGTTAAGCCAAGTACGGGGATGCAGCGTAAACTGAGAAGGTAGGCTGCCAGCGGGGTACTGTGTCCCCGCCCAGGGGGTTTAGGCCAAAGAAGGCTGCCCGCAGAAGTCCAGTGGCAGAGGCACCCACAGGGTACCCCGCAATAGGCGGACCCGCCGCGGAAGAAGATGCCGGCGGACCAGCCCTAGCAACCACCGCAGGCGTACCCGCAACAAAGAGAGGCCTGAGACGACCTAGTCAGCTGGGGCTTCTGCGGAGGCCAAGCCAGCGGAGCGCCATCGATACCCCAAGCCCGCAAGGGCCGGAGAGAGCATGCGGTCGTCAACTGAGGAGCCACTGCATGACTAGCAATTGTTGGACTAGACATGCGGTGGGAGTAGCGATGTAGCAAGAGAAGTCAGCACCTGCGGCGTCCAGCCCAAGGGATACGAAAGACCAACGCCCCCGGGTTTTTGCCAAAAACAGACCCCGAAGTGATGGCTAACGTGGCGCGGTCGAAGGCCCGAAGGACACCGGGAACGCAACCCCGTTGGTGTGGACACAACGGCGATGCGAATCAGGAACGCGCGACCTGGGGACCACCATCACACTCACCACCACCGGAACGCCCGCAGCCGCCAACACCCCTGGGGGGTTGGCAGCGCAGACCGCGGTAGCCTGCACCGGAGCAGCCCTAGGTTTTTTGGGCGAACCAGGCGAGCACGCGGACATATGATACCCCAAGGAGACGGCCCGAAGCATCCCCTCAACGCTTCGCGAAGCAGCCGAAGCTACCTCACCCTTGGGAGCACCCAGAGCAGCCACGGTTGCTTTGGAAGCACCCCGGACCGGAGCCCCGATTCACCACACCCCCCTTCCGTGAACGCAAACACGAGCGCCGTACATGTTCGATGGTGAACCACTAACACAGTAATTCCAAGACAGAAGAGGGGCACCGGGTTCGGTGCGGGAACATGAATGGTGCGACACATAAAGGATGGGGGTTCCCACTCATGAATGGAGGCAGGGCACGAACGCAATTTGTGACGCATATGAAACGGGGTGACGGTGAGCATGAGTTGCTAGAGGAATCGCTGTGCGCAAATAACAAACCGTAAAGAAAAATAACCAGCGTGCCGTGGAGGTCTCCCGGTACGAAAACGTCAAGACACAAAAACACAACTCGGTAATGAGTCACGAACGGTTAAGAAATTTTTAACACCAGTAGTTTCACATATTTATTACGTATCCACAAGCATATAATAAAATAATACGCACACCAGACCACATAAATGGTAGCGAGCAAGCCCGGATGACAAGATAAATAACAAACTACCACAATATAGTCAAAGGCAGTCAAGCAGCAACAAAAGCCGTCAATGCTGCCTTTGTTTACCTGTTTTCCCGCCTAAACAGATCACATGACCGCAATGGCGGCAAAAAAGGATACAAAACAAGAGCTCTACCGACGGGTTTTGTATTGTTTGTGAACGTCTCCGTTTCTTCGTCGAAAGGCGCGTTATAAATCCAGTATATAATACAGTATATATTCCAGAAGTATTGTTATAGTAGTAGGAGTATTCCGTATCAGACGACAACTAGTCCAGTATCAAAATCTCAGTTAATTTTGGTCCTGCTATAATGACAGAGTGCGGGGTAACACGTCTGTCCGTCTCGGACTGGCGGCCACAAACGGAATTGAGGAAGAGCTAAGGTCGAAAGGGTGTGACCTGGGGTCACCGGTCGAGCCCATTTCTCTTTTAGGGGTGGTATTATGGTATTTGGGGCATTCCATTTCAGAAGGGAAATGATAGATTTCAGTTAACATTGGTGTAAAGGAATCAGTTCAGTGTAATGATTATGAATGAGAAATTGATGTGTATGACATTTTATTCATTTTTAAGAAATTGCACGTTTTAATTTTGGGGGGGCAACAGACGGTGATGTCACGTTAATAAGTTAGCATAATTTTCACGCTTTGGTCTATCCCTGGAAGGGAGACGGAATTTGTTATGAGCTGTTATTTGGTCTACGCCCCAGTGGAAAAATATAAACTTTCATTTTGGGTAAAGTTTTTAATGGGGTCATAAGTACATAGCACTGGTTGGTAGAGCTAACCCCAATACATGACAAATTGAGTTCAATTGTCAGCCTCCATCTGGTGGTAGCATGTGACTGTAAAAAACCTTAAACTAAGAACTACTGGTACAATATAATTATTAACCATTCAGTTATCTACCACAAGCTGATATAGAAATTAAAAAAAATTATGTACAACGTTATTAACAGCTGTGAAAATGTAAGCAATTTCACTGGCTGATGCCCGGGTTCAATCGACGAGTGACCCAGGTAGTACGCACGGCGTAATGAGGTATTTGGAAGCTGAATCATAGTGCCGATTGCTTATTCGCACGTGCCTACCAACGTTTTTTGCTTCTCATTGTGTATGTTTGTCGTGAGTTGAAAAGGGTTGTCTTGATTTTTGTCACGTGGTGGTGGAGTCCTTTCTGTTGTATTAAGCCATAAGGATCACGAACGAAATGGGTTAACAATGATGACCGAAAATTATTAAAGCTGTTAAGAATGAGAATAAAGGTATGTTGGCAAACGGGGCTCTGTTACGACGAATTGAACGGGAACCCATTATTTTTGCTGTGGTCATTATTCCACTAAAATAATGGCATCGCATTGGTTTCAATTCATCTTGAAGAGAGTACAGTTCCCAAATCATACCTTTATTCTCTAATATTAAAAACAGTTATGATGTACCCTGCAGTAGGTAAAATTGTGAGAGGGATTTTATGAACTAGAATTATCATTAACCCTAACCCGGACCGGGTCGTTTTGCCGGCAGAACGGCCACCCAAATGCACGAGGGGGCAATTATTTTTTTTATTTTTAACGGCCCGATGCAACGAGAGCCAAAGTTCGCGTTTCATTGCATCTCGGCGTTTTTCCCGGCAGAGGAAGAGTAGCGCTAAAGTCAATAACGGCCCCAGATTGCAACAAAAAACATCGCGTCATTTTCCCGGAAGACGGCCCAAATGCAACGAAAAAACATCGCGTCAGTTTCACGGAAGACGGCGCCAGATGCAACGAAAAACATCGCGCATTTCCGGAAAGACGTCCAGATGCAAGAGAAACGTCGCGTGGTCGGAAGCCGAATGCAATAAAAAACAGGGTAAGGTAAATAAATAATGAAATAAAGAATGGTGCGTACTGCACACTGATCTGCAGAACTTGTAGCTTATAGTTCGCCAAGTCGTGAGTGGCGTATTACGCTACATATAGTCGTGCGTGGCGCTATTATGCTAGTCATGCTCGGTTTAAGTCATGAATACGTTTATGCATAATTAAAAAAATAGCTTATCGAAAATGGTGGCGCTACACCATCGAAATCGAAATTGTATAGGGGCATTTGTAAACAGTGTCACCCGCCTGATGAAAAGCATTGCGCCTTTGCGGGTCCAACCGTCCGAAATGCAGTGAAAAGCATCGCATCATTTCCCGCTAATGATCGGCCCAAATGCAACGAGGAAACATCGCGTAATTTTCCGTAAAGACGGGACCCCCAAATGCAACGAGGAACATCATCGCGTCATTTTCCGTTAAGACCGCCAAAGCAACGAGGAAATCGCGTCATTCCGGTAAGGCGGTCCAGATGCAATGAGGCGCAATTGCGAGTCATTTGCGCGACCAAAAAATAGTTGTGACGGCAGAGATGCATTACGCGAAACATTTTCCGCCGGTGGTTTACCACGTTTTCGTTTGCGTCTCATGGCATCTCGGCCGCGTTAGGGGGTTAATCAAACTTGAGCATATCCTCATTTAACAACTGACGTACAATATACAATTATAGCTACAAGTTGAAAAAAGTGTCAGTCAATAGGTGCACACTAAATGTATGACACACACAGACACGAATCATGCAGACATAAGGTCTTTCAGATTACATCAGACGATTATAATCAGGATTTTTTTTACCTCCAGACGATCACTGCTTAAAAACAGTGCGTGTCTTGTCTGCAAATCCAGTACCACCGAGCCATCATCAATGGGTAGGAATTCTGGTGTGGCTAGTCTGCAATAGCACTACAATAGCAGCTAAATAAGAAAGGTGGAAAGAGATGATCACCACAATTGTGGAAAATGAGTGTGTCCATAATGTCACCATCTGACCCACTGTCTTTCTGACACACTATGAAACAGGTGCTTTATTCCGCGTGAAGGGTTTCCGAATAAGTGTGTCAGATGGGTCGCCTTATGGAAATACCAGAGAAAAAATGAAATTTCTTTGAAAAGTTATAATTACAACAAGGCACAACTTGTCTTTACTCATAAAGAGTCCCGCTGAAGGTCACTATCACTAAGTGAAACGATAAAACTACACCGACCACCTATCGTAATTCAGCTTTGGACAGATAGGGTTAACAATTTTTATTACAGCAAATTCAGGGTTAACACATCCCCGACTTTGGACCATTCTAGCCCAGTTCGCTGCAGCTGGTTCCATTTTGGGTTTTAGCAGTGCAGTTGAACCATTACTCAAAACTAATGAGCAGCAATTCTGACGGCAGCCTGCCCTAGATCTAGCCAGAGTGTTCGCCTCGAGGCACGTTCAATGAACACTGCAACCCGATATAGCTATGTTGCGCACACGCTGTGCGACGTGAGCGTCCTGTGATTGCCAATCTTTATCCATAAAGTCCCTGGTGTGTGTGAGGCCCAAGAATTGCCTAGCAGGGCTTACAGGAAAGGGTGAACAATTTTTTAAATTGCAGGTTAACATATTTCTCACGACATACACAAACCTCATTTTATAGTCCCCCCCACTCAACTCTAAGTTTCTGGGGACAATAAATACAGTGTCACTGGAACGTATGTTTCCCGACTATCACGGTTTGTGAAACAGGCACTATAAAGCAGAAGCATTTGACTTCGGGGATGACATTTGACCTGGATGACCTCCTTTTTTTTAAAAAACATTTTTGCCTGATATACAAGATGGTTCACCAGGTTCTAGCCAAATTGGACAATGTGAATACAAAATTGAGCTCCTCCTTTTTTCAAAGATGAATATGCAAAATGAGGGGTCAAAATCAAATGGTTAAAGTTCCACATTTTCCATTCATGGTACCAGGCCCGGGATTGATTAAATAATTTAGTGCTCGAGGCTGTGGTTGCAAAAACTCTTGGGTTGAGATGCAGTCGAGCCCACTATTTTAAATTATAGCAAGACCAATTAATAGTGGGTGTAAAATATCTAATTTCATTATTATGTTCCTGGGATCCGATATTTTCCCACACTTGGATCTATAAATCATAATCTTAAATTCATTTGTCAATGTGTATAAGACACATACACAACACACACCCACCAACACACACACATGCAAGCATGAGTGCATGCACACATACACACACTCTCACAAAAAGTGATTCTATGTCCGGATCAGTAAACAAAATGCCCCAAATTATTTTGGTCAGGATTATCAGGTTGTAAGAACAATAGCTGCCATTTGTTCAGAAATTTCCCATCGAATACACTATTATGCCAACGGAGTATTTGGTCAGAGGCTCTTAAAATGAACCATTAATGAGCCACTGACTCAAGAAGATTAATTAGAGTTATCCTAATACATGCCAGCCACAAGATGTATCACAAGACAGCTACTCTACTTACGACCTCTTTCATTCGCACTAGGAAAACCAAGATCAAACCCCATGGGTTAGAGCTAACATTTCAAACTATGATTACAGGATCGCAAAGTCCCCAATGACCTTCAATAGCAAACATCTAATTATATAACGTCCCTTGTGTAATTATTTAAATGACTAAAAACTTAAAAGTCTGTGTAAAATCCTTCAATACAGAACGAGAAAAACCTCCGATTAACATCGCAAATGTACGACATTGATTTATACCCAAGGCACTACTTCCTTGAGACAATCTGTCTGTTGGCTCATACAGCGAAACAGATGTGAGAAGACCTCTGGTAACCAATCAACAATTAGTTGTTTCTACCTCTACTGGAAACTTGAAATTCTTACAGTATTTCTGATTGCTCATTCTGATATTACCGCCAGAGTAACAAATCAAACATAATGATATAATAATAACAGTTTTATATAGCGCTTATCACTGTAAACAATCTCCAAGCACTGTGCCTATTATTAATATGCCGCGCACTAGGAACTCGTCACAATCATTTCGCTTATCTAGGTGGCTGCTGGCCAGGCTGGGCGTTGATCGGATTGACCTATCAGCACTTAGACTGTAATACCTACAAAACTTGACAGCTCCCCAGATTCCCTTAGATCGGCGAGCAATTAGAATATAAAGTATTTTGCTCAGGGACACAACAGTTGGCCTCAGCAGGGCTCGAACTCACCCTAATGATCACGAATCTGCATTTTTCAACTGGACCACACACGCTCTCAAATAGTACTTAAAAGCAGATACATGTAGAAGAGGTAGTGCCAAGGGGTTAAAAGTTAAAATCATACAGATAGACATTTTTGAAGGCATCAGTGTGCAGAGTAATAGAGCCCAGAGTATGTGTGAGAGGCCCAGCTTGTTCAGCACCAAATGAGTACCTTCGAGTGAACATCTGGAACGCAACCTTTTTTTTTTTTTTTTTTTTTTCCTGAACCATGCCTAGAAATCAGCGATAAATGCAATCTTTTGAAAAACTTGTACAACCAAGGTGGCTTGTGTAACGCTTATAATTAAATTACATGTTTTGCAAAATTATTAGTAAGTCAGTCGACATACAGATGGAAAGAATACTTGCACCAAAATACCAGATTTGGCATCGCAAACTAAAGACTTAATCTTGCGGGCAACTCAGAAAAGGGTATATTTACTATGTTCTCACTCGACGGAGCAGCACAGGCATCAAAGGATACCGCTTTGTGGGTTTGTTTGTGCGTAAAAAGGCATCGACTTTGTCCACGCACCTGTAGTTACTGGTGTAACCACCATGAACATCCCTGTATAGATGCAGAGGATGTTATGAGGTCCATCCCACAATGCTTCAGTTGTGGTGATAATTTCACCTCAATAGGTCAAGTGGATCCCACAAATCCTATTCTTAACACTAAAAGCTGAAGTTAACTTCATTTGTGCTAGTACTAGGTAATTTTAGTGTATCATGAAATGTATTATTAGTTTCTTACACTCTGAACACTTTTATCCCTAATTACCTGAATGTAGTTCTGCGACAATACAGTATAGGCCACATTGCAATGCATTATGATTGGTTTTTAAAACACCCTCTTGGCAGAGAGTAAGGAAACGGGGTATAACTACATGCCTAGCTGTATCCAATGCCAGCAACTTAACCTACACCAAGCTGCGTATTTTAAGTTAAGTGTAGGATGGTGAGTAGGGCTGCTAGGTTAGCTACAGGCAAAATAGCAAATTTTTTTAAAGAGCCGCCGATTTCGAATTTGTGAGATTTATGCACAGTTGTGTTGGTTAATCCTAGTAAATCCCGGGTGGGTGGGGTGGGCCCAAGTTTGGTTCGGGGGTGGTAGGGGAAATGATCGAGACGTTCTGGAAGTAGGATCCATATCCATAACAATTTTTGCAGAAACAAGGGAACCCATGAGCTACAATGTATACCCAGAGATACAAATTTTTTTTGGGTGAAATTTAACAAAAAAACAAAAAAACCGAAAATTAAAAAATTTTTAACAAATTTAGAAAATTGGGTTCAGATCTTAAGTTAAGGAATTTGACTGATACCAAAATTGGCATATAAAAAACGGGGTCATTCTATACCAGAGGCTAAAAATGACACCCATGTTTGAAGCACACCACATTAAGGCATTGTTGTCGTACCTGCACCTGTATTTTCACAACAGGATAAAGCCCCCGGTAAGGGCGGACAAGAAATCCTAATTTAGACATTGCATTGGTTTAACACATAAAAGAAATCTTGACGAAAATAATTGTTTATGTTGTCAGGAATATTTTCTTATTCTAAAACCATTGGAGTTGAAGAATCAACTCCACTGTAATGGTTAATTTTGACTTGTTTTAAGGATAACATAACATAACATATTATTTATTTTTTTTAATTTTTTAGGTTTTTTCTTTTTTTAAATATTTTTATATAGTATTTTGTATACATGAAATATAATTGAAGTGGAAGTACGGAAAGTAAGCCGAATAACGGACCTTCCTTCTGGCAAGTCCCAGACTCTGTTCTATTACTTTGTAGTTAGAAATGAGTGACTTTTTATAATAAATTTAAACGAATGAGTATTTTTGAGTTTTTAACATTGAGCGGGTTCTTAGGGTAGAAAACCACCCAAAGAAAAAAACAAACGTCAAAAATAAGTAAAATTTAAATATTTAGGTATTTGAAAATCTGTTGCCATTGTTGTCTGTAGAATAAGTGTGATTTTTTTAGCATTTGTTACGACATGTCTTGTCACATGTGGTAGGGGCAAACGGTTGTTGCTGGTATTTGTTCAATGAATGTTCCAATATTATGGTTACACAAATCAATTATTTTCTAGTGGTTATATTTAACAAACAAAGGATTAGATGCACTGTTGTAATCACTGTTGCTCTCTGCTCTCAGTGCACGCTTTTGCTGTATGTGCAGTTATTCATTCGTGTTGCATGACTTGCCCATGCAGTGATAATCATTATGTGATATTGAGAGAAACATGTGTGTTATAGAGCCTAGAAGTGCAGTTTCAGGTAGAAGTGCTTGCACTTTATATAAAATTCCAATATGCTTGAACATTTCTTCCTAACTCATCAATGGGACTTTTCCAGGTTAGATTTTGGTCGATAGTGATTCCTAAAAATTTATAAGCATTAAATTGATTATTGGTATTATCGAGGAGAATTCTCAAGAGTTATTTAATTTTGTTTTATTGTGAGTGCCAAAACGCATTATTAGTCGGTTTTGGAGCATTTGAGTGAAAGTTTATTTGTTCTTGAACAGGTGTTTAGTTTATTATACCATTATTCATTTTATTGTATTTAGTTTGGTAATATCATGATGTTGATGTAATGTGTCAATGCACTCGTATCATCTGCATATCATATAAAAGATAATTCATGAGCAGAATTTTGGAATATAATTAACAGAAAAATAAAAACCCAAGGGTCCTAAAATAGAGCCTTGTTGCATACCAGTGTCGATATATTTAGTTGACGATTTGTGACTATTGTAACAACAAACTGCATTCATGTTTTGTGACACTGGTAATTTTTGAACCAATCCAAGACACAATTACCTCTGAATCCATAGTGATGCATTTAGCTAAGAGGACATCATGATTTATAGTGTCAAATGCCTTGGAAAGGTCCAAAAATACGCCCGCAGTTGTTTGATTGTTTGGAAAGCTTGAGTAATTTTGGTGCACAGCTTTTGTTGATGCCATACTTGTAAGAGGGTTTGAGGACAAATCAAATTGGTGTGCAAAAAGTATGTTGTGTTTGTTCAATAAATGAAATGAATCTGTTAAAAACAAAGAGCTCTAAAATTTTTGAACATCCAGGGTAGAACAGAAATTGGCCTTAGTTAGTAGATTTATCTTTGCTATCTTTATGAATAGGAATGACTCTGGCAAATTTAAGTTGATCAGGTACTGCCTGTTGTTCGTGAAATGTTGTATATGATAGTAAGGGGAATGCTTAATTCAAAAGCAAGTTTTTTAATAAAATAGATGGAATGCCGTCATGACCGGACTTTTGTTAGCATTTGAAATTATTGATAACTTTAACATACTTCATCCTCTGTGGGGGAGTAAAGAACATTGTACTATTGATTGGATTATTAGAGAGAATAAGTTGAACAGCTCGTATTAGTATTTTGTATTTCTTGACCTGATTTTGGACATGTTTATGAAGAAGTAATTAAAATAGTCAGGAATTGTGTAGGATCGTTAATAATTTGATAATTGTGGTTAAATTCGTTATTACAACATCTAGTTTGGTTTTTATTGTTATATTGTTTAGCTGTTTCCAGGTATTTGTAATATTTTTCTTCTTATTTATTTGAGTGACAAAAATAGTGCTTTTTAGCAATCCTTAATAGGTATTGTACTTGTTATTACTTGTCTTATATGTAGTTCTATTTTGTGGGGTTTTGTAATTTAAGTAGTTTATCAATTTACTCTTTAATTTATCATTTTAATTAAATCTTTAGTGACCATGGTGTGTGATTTTGTTTAGACTTAGATTTTTTGTTTTTGTAAGTGGCGTGACTTATCGAGAAGATATTAAAATTTCAATAAGTTATTATAAGCATTGTTGTTATCATCATATTTGGACTATAGATTATCCCAATAGTTTCAGACAAAGTTTTTTTTAGAGCTCTGATATAGTTTATTGAGAACTCTCTAGCACACTTAATAGTTTTGCTTTTATTTAAGTCAATGTGATAGTGGTTTAATGTGAAGTTTGGAAGATGCGTCAGTTATATTAATAGTAAGATTCCACTATTATTGTAAGATATTGGTGAATATATTAGTATCTATTAATGTAGACAACTTTACTCAGTTATACGTGTTGTCGAAGTATTAATGGTTTAGCAAGAGGAATATGGAGTATATCATGTCAATGAAAGGACTTATAGGTTTGTCATTATCTTTAAGGATATTATATAAATCACCCATTAAGTAAATTATTTTATTCTCCAAGCAATTTTGTAAGATTTGATCAAAAAGGCTTATTAAATCATTAATTACTATGGTGTGATGATGTCTATAAATTACTACCAACAATTATGTTTTTATCATTAGGTTTCACTAATTTCAATAAATAAAACGCATGTAATAAAGACACATTTTGCAAACATAAATCGGTTCTCTTTTTATAATTTATATTATTTGAGACATAAATGCCTACACCACCTATAAGAGAATCAATTCTATTACATGATATTTATTTAGATGAATAACGGAGAGGGACAAGCGTATGGGTCATGGAGCACCCATAATGACTTGACCCAAATAATCGGTTCTCTTTTTATAATTTTATATTATTTGAGAAATAAATGCCTACACCACCTATATTAGCATCATTCTATTTACATGAATATTTTATTTATATGAATACGGATGAGAACAAAAGTGCGTCTGTGGGTCATTGAAAGCACCCATATGACTGACCCCTCATCAAAGCCCCCAAAATTGGTTTATGGTTTGAACTTCATTTGCTGTAAATTTCGTTGATATTTTGGATGAGTTTCCATATTGAATGAATCTTGGCCTCATTGTCGAAGCACATGTTGGACAAACTTGCCACCCTCTATCCAACTCAACCTGGTCTGACTTGCAAGATTCCAGAGAACCATACTAGCGACTTGGCTACACGTCTGTCATCACTTGATGGTCACTGGTCCTTGATTCTGATCAACAAAATACAAAAGTAAAACCCATTATTCAAAATGTTACTGTTTTCCCTAAACCACTCCATATGTGTTCATACTTGTTTTAAATATAGCGTATATTGTGTAAGTTATTTTCTTGATACAGGTTCTCCTTTAAGTTTACTGGATGGAGTTTTCTTACAGAATCACATATTTACCTCATAAAAATCAAGACATTTCTTATAATAATTTGGATCCTTGAAGTGGCCACATCAAGGAGTTTACTACAATATACTGTGCCTATTTCATGTCTTTAATTCCAGTCTTATCCCCAGTTTTTTCCCAGGTCTAATTCCAGTTTTTCCCAGGTCTAAATTCCAGTTTTTTCCCAGTTCTCAATTTTAGTTTTCCCGGTTCTAAATTCCACTTTTTCTTTTTCCAGGTCTCAATCCAATTTTTCCCCAGGTCTAAATTCCAGTTTTTCCGGGCCAAATTCTGGTTTTCCCCAGGTCAAGTTGCAGTTTTTCCCCCGGTTATAAATTTCCATTCTTGCCCTAAGGGATATGCCAGTTTTTGTTTTCCGCAGGTCTATATTCCCCGGTCTAAATCGGGGGATGAGCTGTTGGATCAGAAATGCCCCTTTAAGGATACATCTCAATTTGATTCAGACATAATACTTTTCCTCACATAAACACAGCCTTTGGAGGTACAAAACATGATCGGTAGGTTAACAAAGAGGCATGAAAATGCCCTATAACCACATACACTCTCTAGTTCTGTGTACACAGCACTGTCCACTACGGGTCATGCTTTCTATCCGCTCTCCCCTGCCGGAGTGGAATGTGCAGTCGCTGGACCATGCTTATCTACTGAATATATGGTTATCTTCCAAAGTTTGACTTCTGAAAAGCGAGTCTGCTTGTGTCTTCAAATGTGTCACTGATAAGAAATGGAAAAAAAAGATGGTAATATGTATTTAACATGGCTTGGCAGTTATTGTATGCCTTGTGTATAATCGCTCCTGCTCCTGCCTGTACCTAACTTTGACTGGTCTAATCTAATTGACGTAATAATGCCCCCTAACATCATCTCCTATACCTGTGAGACGTTACTGAGATCCATCAATACTACGGGTTTGATGTAGAGTTTCCGTTCTACCTATAACACTTTAAACAGTTAAGGCATTTCTTCATTCTTCAGCTATTCCAACCTAAACGTGGATGCAGAGGTGGAAATACAAGACATCATGCCCCCGTATTCAGAGTCTTTTGATGATACACCTATCAGAAACAAACTCAATTTGAGTGTGTGGAATGCACAATCTGTGTGCAATAGCTTGAAAAATTGTGTGACTATGTAACATACAATGACAGATATCCTAATGCCTAACAGGGACATGGCTTAGGCCAGATGATCCTGTGGTTATAGGTGAATTAAAACCCAGTAACAAACACTGCCTACTTACTCCTTCATTAGTGTCCCTAGAGACTCAAATTGGATCATCATGGTGGAATAAGGATCCTATTTTCAAGTCCCAATTACATCTTGCTCTTCGAACTATGTTCCGCTACCCAAATTTGAAACTTTTGAGTATTCTATTGTTTTTCCACACATCCGAGTGTATGAAATGCACAACCATTTGTTTCGGTCTCAGGTTTTCCTGAGGGCCTGGCCTGCTACTGGTATCCTGGTACCCATTACTACCTGTCCCAGGGGCCGAGTTGTTGTCGGCGCTAACCCGTCACCCCCCCATCGGATTTCTGATGAGGATGGTAGCTGTTTACCCTGGTAGAATTAAAAAAAGATCTACCTACAGGGGCGTCAGCTCTGCGGAGCTTTTAAATGCGGCCCCATCCAGCACATGCTGCCTTGGCATTGGTGGGTGTGGGTTGCCCAAGGCTGGCCCACACCGTAAAAACTGTGGAATTGACTTCAGGAAGGGCATCCGGTAAATTACCTTTTGCTCCAATAAATCCTCACCAGCAGTATTGCTGAAGTGGAGGTTAATCCGGCCACCCTCGTTTAACGGGGAAAAAACCGAATTTAAACTTGTATAACTAAAAAAACTAAACATAACCTTTACCATCAATTGTCTTGTACCTGATCCACCGCCATCTCCCAAAAATACCTTAATGTACCTATCTTTCTTGTAAACATGTGATTAATTGTGAGCGGTGTTAGTTGACCTGCTACCTCCTGGAATATCTTCTTGTAGGACTTTAAACATTCATGCTACTATGTGCCAAGCAAGTCCGATTTTAGTCGCTTCTCTACCACCCTGAAATCAACGGGCTGGTTCAACATGTTATTGGCCCCACGCATAGGTGTGGGCATACTCTTGACCTAGTGATCCAGGCATGATGATCATTTGATTAAAAAATATTTGGATTGGACAGAGATCTTTTCCAAAAAAGACCACTTCATGATTAACTGTGTCTTAGATTTGCCCAAACCATCTGCAGAAATGGTTACTTTTACTATGTGCAATAGAATCAATGGGATCATGATGCCTTCTCTAGAGATCTTTATATCATAATGTGTGAAAATCAGTGGTCGTGAATATGACAATGTCAATGACCTAATTTCTGATTACAAGAGAAAGCGTGCTCTGAGGTTCTCGATATTCAAGCCCCTCCCTCCACCAAACCTGCAGGGTAAAAAACGTCCTGCCTGTACGGTGAATCTTTACAATGCCAGAAGAAAACGTCGCAGATGTTTGAACGAATATGGCGAAAATCAAGATCCAGTGTCAGCTATAGTTAATATTGTGAACAAACAGAATGTTAAAGTGAGTGAGTGAGTGGAGTATTAAATTTAACGACAACTCAACACAATTGTGTCATAATCGTGTCATTAACATGAAATATAAAAAACAACGCAATATTAAAACTTCATTTCAATTCAAATACAATTAACAATTACAAAGATACCATAATACAGTGATGACCACAGCATCACTATCCATGTATAAAAACGATACCCACTATTTCCAAGATACACTTAGAAAACATTGCATCAAAAAAACCAGTTTCAAAAATATACTGAAAAATTTAATAACTTAACCTCATAACTGATGACAAAGGCATCACTCATCCATTCACAAGCAAAAACTTCACTTCAAATACAGATAAGCGACAATCACATCAGAACATGAAACATGAGATCCCCTTTACAGACCAAATGATTGTCTCATACATGTACATTTTTTAAATGGCTCAATACACTTGGGCATTCTGCCCAAACTGATAGATTTTAAATACATCAACAATTATAACAGTAAACCCTAATACATGCTACTATTTACTATTCCACACCTTAAATTACAAATCCTAAATTTAAATACCACCCGTCTGTTCCAATAACAGAAGAAGCGAGTTGCCCCTTATAGTCGCTCTTTTCGACTTAAAGGGATACGTCGGGCCTATTCTAAACCCCGAACCCGCAGGGGGCCCCTATTAGTCGCCTTTTCCGACATGTAAGGGGGGCATCGGGCCCTATCTTAACAACCCCGCACCCGCATGGGGCGGAACTGGTTAAATATTTAATAACACAAAGCTAAGGCAGTTTTTTATAAGGACAAACTAAAGTAACTATGGTGTCCACAGATATTTTAGACTGTGAAATGAGCTCTTACATAAAACCAACAAAGCTCTCCTGACAATGACTGTCCTAAAACCCTTGCTGATGACTTTGGCAAATTCTTTGTTGGAAAGGTAAAGAAAGAAAATACGTAATGAGCGTTGACTGCATGGTCCCTGGTAAGAGTATGTGTATGGAAGTAAATGAGTTTGCAAACCCCAAACCCGTTGCGTGTTTGGTCCTGAATTTAGAACATGACCAATGAAGATTTGCTTAATGGTCAGTTATGAGTGCCCACAAATCTTGTGCCTTGACCCTAGCCCACCTGTGTACAAAACTTAATACCAATGAATAGTATACTAAAAAGACACCAACAGCAGTACAAAATATAAACCAAACCAATATGTGTAGTGTGATTATGAAAGTGATGTTTTAAGCTGTGTGTACTCATTGCTTTAATCTATCTATCTATCTTAATGGCGCAGCTGAGATGGGGGGCTTGTTCACCAGAAGCGCCAAAAAAAAAGGTCCATTGATTGGTCTTAAGTTGGGGATATTAGATGGATCCTGCTGGAGGTCTCGAGCAATCAAATCAAGTAGGTTAAAGGGTGAAACCGTTTTGGCACGGTAACTTCCAACCTGTGACGTCTGAGACTACTGGATTACAATAGCACAATGACAGGACCGGCAAATCGTGCACGTCGTTTGGCAACAGAAGATTGAAACTAGAACTGGGAACAGATCTAAGTTACACGATGGCATATTGCGAATGGATGGTGATCCCCTTAATGACCCCTTGGCGTGACTTGACCTTGACCATGTAACTTCACCAATATGTCACAATGTCATTAAATGTATTTACGTGTTAACACTTTACAAGGATCAATTATTATTGAGTTGTGAAATCATCCACGCATGTCAGGGTTGACCCTTTTCACCCCTCTATAACATGGATCCGGGGTCACGGATGGGGCAACTGTACTTGGTCTGTATTTATAAGGCCACGAGGATATCCCTGACAAATTCAGCTCAATCGGAGCTGTTTGTAATTTGACCTTGGACCTTGAACTTGACCTTTGGGTCGAGACTACCATAGACCTCTCATACCATTAATGTTACATCACGGAAGCAATAACGGGCTTTATTTGTCTCTGAGGCTGAGAGATATAAACTATTTGTCGTATTTTTTAGGGTTTTTTTGCCAAAATGGACCATTTGGGACCCTCTAATGACCTTGACACCCAATATAAAAAAAAAACCTCATGGACACCGCAGAAATGCATTGTTCCCGTGTAAACAAAAAACTTCTACCTTCGTTTGGAGATAAAAATTTTTGAATTTATTAGCTTACACCGGACGTGACATGTAAAAATGGGGGGGGGGAACCTTTGAACCCCAAAAACAAAAATACCTTGCCTACATGCGGCAACTCAATGCATATCTGTAAGTTATGTCACTCTACGTTTGAATCGTGAGATTAAATGAATTTTTTTTCAGGCGGTGAAGGTCTTAATCTCAGCACTTCGGTCACAAGCGACCACACAAATATCTTGACAGGCAACACAATTTTGTTTATGCCCCGCATGGCGCATATCCATTAGCTGCTAACGAGAGCGTGTGGCTCTTCAATCAGCTATTAAAAACTCAACGCGAGTACGATCTTCACACGTTTTTTAGCAAAGTCTCTGGCGTTGTAATCGCCCTACTTTCATGCTTGCTTGTGCATTGATTGTATGTAAACAATAACATACGCATCTATTCAAGTTCCAATTTATCTTTGACTTTGCTGATTTGAGCATTCCACAAATTCGTGAAGAATGGTGCATTTGGACCTTTTTAATATCCTGTTCTCTGATTTAATAAGTTTGTTCAGCCATATTTTTATAATATTTTAGAAGATTGAGGCATGTAAACAATCATGGTATCTGGTGACATTCAAGCTACTCTATTTGGGCCATTATTGGGAGATAGATGTGTGTTGTATTTTTGTTCTAATGTCACGAGTCCGCCTGGGGTTCCTTGAGTCCCGAGTCCAGCAGGGTCTGAGTCTCCCGCGAAATCCGAGTCCATTGCATGGGGCCCCGAGGTTTTCGAGTCATGGACCCGAGTCCGAGTCCAAACCGAGCTTAGTCCAAGTCTGAGTGACGCGGACTCGCCAATTGAGTCCGGACGAGTCAGCTGTTCTAAACTCCACATCGTAGTGTGTCACACCCGCGTCACACTTCAAATCTGGCAACTGATTGCGTCAAAATCGTGTCATACAAGCTTAGAATAACACTGAGCGGAATGTCCAGACAACCCGATGTTCATTTCACAAAGATTGTAAGACCGAAAACAATACCGTGGGGGCTATCTACACAGGGCACCAGATCCCGCATCATGCATGTGGTACTTCAAGATCCAGATGTGTGTGACGTGCGTTGGACTGTCTGCACTATGCTACATTTCATGCCATTACAGCATTATTGTTTTGTTGGCGACAAATCAAATCTATCGTGTAAGTGCGTGCACGTCAGTGCGTAATGGAATCGCACGTTATTAGGCGTGACATTGTGTGATGCAATAGAAACCACGATAAAAGCGGGTTCACATATCCGCACTCCCATATATTCGATCTCAAGTTTTGAGGGTGACGTCACTGTGGCGCGTTAGGTGTTTGCACCCTAGAAACGCACGCCTGGCCCTATCCATGCAACGCAACGTGAATAAAGGCAGCACAATCGAGATGCTAAAGCGAATGCAGTCCACTCATTAGTAACGTCACCCTCAAGGACTCCAGACCGAACAAGTATACGCTGTGGGCAGTGCAGTGTGCAGTAACACGATACTCCTATGTATTAATACACCATGCAAGCCACTGGCCACAACTTGATCCGCTCGTGTAGATGGCCCCAGTAAGTGATGTGTGGAGCATATAGGACAGTTTTGACAGAAACACATTGTAATCATGGTAGATGGTCTACTTTGAACTAGTAGTTCCTATGTTTACATCAGACAATAACAGCCTGTCTCAAAAAATTGGTAACAATCCGAAAAAAAAATTGATTAAATATGACATTTTCAAATAAGTAATTCTCACATGGCATAATCTTAAAGAACAAGATCAGGCTTTCCAATGGTGTTTGTTTTATCTTATTTGCTTTTTGCCAATCTAGAGATAATCAATTTAGTGGATACAATAACAACCAAAATCATTTTGTGCCACTTTTAATGCATGGCCTAGTTTGTTTCGCGCAGTTTATGCCATGCTGACTTGAAGCTCCACAAAGATTGCAACTTGCAAAGAAACAAAACACAGATTAAGTAAAACAAATGAATTTTTAGTTTTTATCGCACAAGTTTTAAATAGGTCCACATAAGCAGTTAATGATAACTACTCTTTCATAAATAATAAACAATACAATATTATTACAACGTCAATGAATGGAACTTTGAATTCATTACAATTTGGGGTATCTGTTTAAAATCTGTGGCCAAATGAATGTAATTTGCAACCAAATAAATCACCCAAATCAAAGCAATGGTTTAAAATAGTGCACTATCTTTGTGCATTTAGTAATTATTGAAGTCAATAAAAATGAATTTTGGAAGCTAATATAAAGTAATCAAGTATCAAGGTGTTGGTAGTACTTTGAGTTTCATGATATATCAAGACCATAAAAACTCTCTCCTCCAGGTTGCTGTAACCTCAAGGTTCTCTTCTTACAAACAACAGTATGTCCGAATGTTATTCACTTTATCTTAAAGCCAGAACCGCCTTACTGATCATAACTTACACCATTAAGCCAACTGTTTTCGTATCTTTTGGAGTTTCTTTATGACGTTATTAATCCCTTCTTTACAAGAATTTCATATCTGGTCAAATGTGAATAACTTATGTTTAACTAACATCTTTCACCATCACCGTTTTCACTCAACCATAAAGTGGCGCACACTCCCATTCTTGTGTTCCGCAGTAAACTGGAGTTATCTCTCATTGATAACAAAGCAATGAGATGAAACAAAAAATCCTGGAAAGCCTGGTCTTTCCTCTTTAATGTGATATACAATACAACTTACTTATATTAAGATATATAATATTGAAAATCGGTTTTTGATGTACCATTTTTTTTGATACAGAGGCTGTACACAATACGTGATCATGAAAATCATCAGTGCATGCCAAGCCTAGCCAAGCCTTGCTTCAATTACAAAATCGCAACTACCGTCTCGGGCTCGGCAATGGGTGAAGAGCTAAATATACTAGTCCATATCTGTAACAAAAATCCATGCGCTTACTTTCATTCTTCATGCAAACAAAACTAACTTAGTGGTTCTGCTGACGAAAAGAGATGAAGGCAAACGGCCAATTTGAAACTAAACTCCCTAAAATATTCAATTTCAAGTGTTTTTCTTCAAAATTATTCATCCAACATCTTTTGTGGATGAGAAAAGTTGCTCAAAATGAGCGTTTTCTACCTATATGCCAAAAGGTGTTAGAGGTCTGTTGGTAGATAATTAATTGATAGGGCCAAGTGAGTCGATTTTAGCGGATAGTCGCCATTGGTCTAACATATATTCTCAACCTCTAAATCCCAACTTCCGTAACGAAACATTAATGAACCTTCGCCGCCTGATATTTTTAATATTTTGGGTTTGGACCAAGAAGTGGACCCCTTAATGACCTTTGATCCCAAAAACTGTGGACAACCTGAAGACCATGGTTGGGACACAATGCATGTGTTGCTAAGGACGTACTCTGCTGTTGTAATTTTGCTTGGGTCAATGGTTACTCCGAACAATTTTGGTTGATATCGGTGTAATCATGTATACAAGAAGATATTTTTTGACATTATTACATATTGTGAGGCCAGTGGCCAGGTCAAAGGTCAGACAGGGGTCAAGGTCTTATGACATAAATAGACGAACTCCGCGGTCAATTTGGAAGCACATAGTTGGTCTAGGAATATGTCAAACCATGACTGAGCTAGAGGCAATTGAAGTGTGCCAGAAGATGAAAGAAGAAGAAGAAAGAAGAGCGCATCAAAAACAGAACAAGAAGGCTGACGGCCGTCTTGTAATTGGCGGGAATCTCAATATAATCTGGGCTTTGGTCTTGTGCTCACGCCAGGATTGTTTTGTACTCGCATAAGAAGCTTGGTTTAGGTTGCATCCATGTCTATTCCTGTAGCTCTCTTCTGTCCTGGTCCAGGTCTCGAAGCATATAACAGGATACTCTAGAACGTACAGGCTCTGACAGGACTTTCAGATGGTGAATTGGAGATACCATAAGTGGTGTTGAGCTGTATTGAAGGCATTCCAAGCTTGTTCCTTTGAGTGACAGGAAGTCTTCTTGCTGTCGGCAAACATAGGGACCCCTAGATAATTGAAGTTTACTTACTACTCAGCAATACTGCTGGTGAGGATTTATTGGAGCAAAAGATAATTTGACCGGATTGCCCTTCATGACGCTAATCCCAGTTTTCGGCGGTGGGCCTTGTCTTTGGGTAACCATGCCCACCATACAAGGGAGCATGTGTGCTGGATGGCTGCCATTAGCTCTCCAGAGCTGACGCCCCTTGTAGGTCGACTTTTTCATTCTACCACGGGAACCGCTACCCTCTCAGTTCAGAATTTCCTTGGAACCATGTGAGGGTTGAGGTTTAGCCGCCGACAACTGCCCTGGGACAGGTAGTACTGGTTACCAGGCTACAGTAGAGGCCCTCAAAAGGAAAACCACCTGACCTGAAAGACTTCCATTTGGTTGCATCTAATTTGGCAAAACTACCACCCACGTTGGCACAAAATTATCGGGGCAGTTTTTCGATCGGTATTGTTCCAAAGTCACAATAATTTTGAAAGTTTTCAAGATATACATTTTGTGGCTTAGGTCTTGTTCTTTCATTTACACCTGTGACTCAAGTTTGGTTCCAATGGAACTTCAATTTTTCAATGGAGGTCAATTGATCTCATAAGCATAATAACACATTACATCATTCTCAATATAGCACTGGGAAATTCCATCTCTCGTGCAAAGATTGATGAATAGACTTTCTCTGCTAGAAATTTTCTCTAGTTTCACAAGAAATAAAATAATATTTTAATGCCAAAATGAGATACTAGAAACATACATACAATTACAGAAAAAACAAAGATAAATAAAATAAATGATTATTTTAGGTCAAAGTGTACAGGTCATGATGACCAATATCTATAGGTTAAAATCGGGGACATTTGTAGAGAAACAATTTTGGGTCTCAATCTGAATTATTTACACACACCCATAAAAAATTCCAGAAATTTGATAAAATGTACTATTGGTCTTTAATGCACATATTTCAACCAACCCTTGTCGGTTATGTAGCACCATCCATGCCAGAACAAATATACAATACACAGGAAGAGAATCCACTTTTGAAATAAAGCCTTACAATAGCATGAAAAATGGACAAAATATGGCCCTAAAACAAGCTCAAAATTGAACAAAAAGCCGTCAAGATTCTCTGCCTGAATTACATGGAAATTTTTCATGATCTTTTTTTTAATGTTACAGATAAAATTTGCTGGCGGGATGTATATTTCAGTATTCTGCCAACACACCTTCACGTGCAGTTTATTCCATTGAGGGTGCCAAATTCATAGGGTGGTGGCAACAATACAAAATTCTTTCCCATGCTGTTTATCATGTTTAAGTATCACTGGAGTTTTCACAAAAAGGCAATATCCACTTACTCAGTTGTATAAAACCACATAAAAAATTGCTATCCGATGCAACAGCAAATTCCTTTCAATGTGATGGCAACATATTTGATCATACTCACCTCAATGAATCCAAACCCAATATAGGTGTTGTTACACTAGATCCTCTACCAATAGTTGTTGCCGATGATTGCCTACTTGGTCCTCTAAGTAACGAGGACAGCTTGATGTTGACAAGGTTGAACAGCAGGGAGACAATGGCACTCACGGTATCTTTGACTAGCAGTTCAGACTGGTAGAACTCTGAATAGGAGAAAATGATCAGAAAGTCGAACAAAATATTGAGGCGCTTACACAATCCATACACATCTTACACAATTCAAGAGCAGTTTTTCAGCATTGGTTGTCAAATAGATTTTCGAAACTGGTAGTTTTGGCTAATCGTATCTTTGTAACATGCCTATGGTTGATACTTTGCACTGCAATGTACCTCATGCAAATACTCTGACGCAAGTACAGAGTATTTGCATGAGATGGCAATAAACTGCATGTGTATGTACACATATGAACATGCGCATACACATGCACACCTACACGCACGCCTTTTGAGGACATAAAATAACCACATATATTGTTGCTTTTACACGTATCTTTGCATCATTTGCTGCCCATTACACCTATCTAGAAAT
Source organism: Ophioderma brevispina (assembly GCA_023653785.1). Lineage (NCBI taxonomy): Eukaryota > Metazoa > Echinodermata > Ophiuroidea > Amphilepidida > Ophiodermatidae > Ophioderma > Ophioderma brevispina. Next base: position 18,801 of record JAMKCH010021383.1, on the reverse strand, counting down.
GAAGACCGTCAAAGGCTTTTTGATGTTCCATGACTGGAATGTACAGATCTGATGTGTCCATGATTGACGGTACATACCCAAGCATATACACACACACATTAACACACACAAACACCACATTTGTACTTGTTTATTGATATTCTAATTTCATCTTATTGCCACTTTGTCTAAATTGTCTATAGAACTTTACCATCCTTTTAATTTGTTCTTTTTGGAACACAGTAAGTGAGAAATTTAGCCAGATAGACATATCCGAAATTGTATATTCGGTTTTCATGAAAAAACACCTAGTTTGAATTTGAGATGCATGTCATCTGCAATAATTATGTGGTGCATAATTAAGATTATAACCAAACATGGGACTACACTTGGTGGGGTCAGTACAATACTCATAATGAGCTAATTTAAAGTCAGAGGTGTGTGTTACTCACCATGTGTAGATAGTATTGCTAGCACTCGTAGAGCTCCAAGACAGTGAGCTACAGCCAAAGGTTCAGAATCAAGGCTTTGAAGTCCCTTCTCTGCACAGTACCTGTAGAGATTCAATTTTTTGAAGTTGTATTTTTTGTATCACTAAACAGCTGTGCTTCTTGGTTAATGCAGGTGTCAGTTAGAATCTTGAACCCACCTTCAGGGCTCGACACTCCATCAGTGTCGATTCGACGCTGAAGTCTTAATGACAACCACAAAATTTGTTTTTCAAGTGAAGCCCTAACGCACAATGTATCCTTGATGCATAAAACTTTACCAAACATTAATCTACCAAGTCCAAGTGCTCCAAGCATGGACTACAATAACTCCATGCTCTGAGCTATGGAAGGCACATACAACCAGAACTGGGGTATTGAATTCATTTGGAATAGCCATGGTCAGATCATGATCAATGCATGGGTGTCCCATGCATTGCATATGACAACCATGCATTATTCATCACCTGACAATGTGTTATTCAGTTCAGTTCAGTTCAGTTTATTCACCATAAACGTGAAAAATAAATACATAAATTGATCAATGGTAGGCTGACCAAATCAGAGCAGGGCTCGAAAAATATTGGCCACCTCTATAAAACATTACTTAATAAGTGCAAAGACGTAAGGACAACGAAAAAGACAAAGACATGGTGCAAGACAAGACCAGACAAGACATGTGAGACAGACAGTACGTTGACAAAGTCAATTAGAGATAAATTTAAATAAATATACTTAGATAATTACAAAAAGGAGTATAACAACAATTGTAATATACAGTACTAATTATACATAAATGATAGTAGACTAATTATACATAAATGAGAGTAGACTAATATACATAAATGATAATTGAGCCAGTACAGGCCATATTCCATATGGGAGCATTTAATGCATTTGCAATAGCCATGGTCAGATCATGATCAATGCATATGCATGGGCGTTGCATGCACTGTATACACCCACATGAGAAGCATATACTAATACCAGTTGTGCCTTCCAAAATTACAGCACAGATGTTTATGAGACAAGTGATACAAGCATTTGCTTATAACACCCAAAATGCAAGATTCACATCAACTGAAATTTGGGGAATGCTTGTGAACTATGAAAAAACAAAAGGTGCTAAAATCACACATACACCTTCAAGTTAAATAAGAATGGCAATCAATTGTAAATTTGATCGATCTTTCAGTATAAAAAGTTCCATTATCTCTCTCCTACTTCTAAGGGCACTGACTTTTATACTTTTTTTTTATTAACCCCAGGCAATAACTGCCTATCTAAATCAACATATAAGCACTATTTTAATTGGTTACTTGGCAGGTAATATCATGTAATGAGCAAATCAGAGATACTGTAAGAATGTTGGTATGGATTACACAGAAATATAGAAGGACTATTTTGATTGGTTACTTAGAGGGCTATCTCATGTTGTGTCTGGTAATGAGCCAATCAGATAGACTGTATTATAGGTGATAGTGCCCAGGGGGTTAAGTAACAGCTTGATACTTACCACAGCATATCAGTCAGGATATCTAGGAGGGCATGGCAGTCCTTCAAGGTTGGAAGATGTGTGTCATGGCAAGATAAGATCTCAAGTAATTCCAAGTCAGACACTCTGCTAATGGCACTATGTGCTGGTACGCTATCAAGACGCTTGAGTAAGGGTGATAATATCAGCTGGCGAACCCTGTTGTTAACAATCTCACCTACAAAGCAAGACAAAGAAAAAAAAGAAACTTAAAATAACAAGTGATTCTTGAACCGCTAGTGTCGCCTGCTTTTGCGATCCACCTTTATTTACTCCTATTTTAAAACTTGACCTCAGATGACCTTTGACCTTTAGAAGTGACCCCGACCTTATCATATTATCATATGAAGGTTCCCATGTTGCATGTATAGCCCAAGTTTGGTATAAAATTGGATTGATTGAGGCCATATTTATTGGATGAGTTATGAGTTGTAAAAATAATGAGTGAGATGTAGTTGAACCCAATAATTTTAAAACTCATAACGAGACCAATAAATATTTCGCAAAAATCATTCAATTTTATCATTATTATGTTTTGGATCCAATATTTTCCCACACTTGGAGACATACAAATATAACAATAGTTGCAATTGGAATTCAACTATTCAAATCATGAAATTTTGTTTTCAGCCCATTTTAAACCTTGACCTCATATGATGTTGGTACATGACCCTTGACCTCATTATCATATGTGGGTTCCCAAGTGGAATCTATGATCCAAGTTCTATAGCAATGGATTTTTTCTCTCAAAGAGAAACTTTCTCGGAAATGTTAACCTTGAAACCACGCCAGACGGTCAGACCGAATTGAAGGAACCGGTAGGAGCCTCCAAGAGAAGATAGCAGTGCTTCCGAAAATGCATGCATCAAATGGAGGTTTTTTTGTACAGGTTACTGATGTGAATAGTTAGAGATGGAAACATTGGTTAAAGCGGCAATAGCACATTTTCAACAAAAAATGAAATTCTTCAATTGCTCTCAAATGATTAGTCTAGGCCATTGGGAAGAATAGAGATACATTTATAATAAAAAATAACATACTCACAAAAAACAGATAGGGACATTAATAAGAGGTTAAAGAATCCAAGTAATTTGTAGGCTTAACTTTTTTTTAAGTTTTCATAACTTTATAAAACATGGGTTATATTACATGAAACCATTGACTCCTACTCATTGATATTTAAAACCACAAATGTCAAACACCGGTCAAACGGAGTGCATGCCGTGCGAAACACGAAAACATGCCATAAGGCGTGCATTTGCTTGTGTTAACGCCAGTTTCGTTCGTCTGCTGGATTAATGTCGCCGGTGAACATTAATTATTAAAAATCGTTCTGTTTACCATAAGGACGCCTGATTTGGTCTTAATCATTTCAGGTAAGGGCTAAGTATATAAAAGCTTTACAACCACGCAAAAAATATCGATTTGAACAATCCTTGAGGGTTGAACTATTTTCAAAAATACCAGTGTCTATTTAAATTAACAGTACTGATCACAAACTTGCATTTGAAGAATGTTTCATTCTCTAAGATTCACATGACTACCTGTACCAAAAATCTCTATGGCAGCAATGCATTGTGGGAAGCGACTGATATTAGCCTTGGTGCCTACTGCAAATCCTTGCAGGCGACACCAAAAAAAATAAATACTGTAAAAGTGATTAAATTTCCGCGTGTGTAATTTTTCGCGTTTCAGTGATTTTTAACATTTTCTTGTTTTTTAATTCGCTCTTTTCAGCTATCTTTACATAGACCCTTACACACAAAATAATAAACTATTTTCGCGGGTTTTTAATTCCGCACTAGCTCAGAAGCGAGCGAAAAGCGCGAAAAGTAATGTAGCGCGAAAATTCCACTTTTACAAGTAGATGTTGATTGTTGAGAAATTACCTTTTTGAGAAATACTCAATGTTTTTTAAAAGTTCATAGCCATTATTTTGTATGGCCACAAACAAAATGGTACTTATAATTAGATCATTAAGCTAATTGAAACGGAACTCAAAAGAAAATCACCTCCATTTCAGTTTATGTAGCAAAATTGAAAGCTCATGCCAACTTTAATTGTGATTTAAAGATGTGGTTTTTAAATCAAATGATGCATCCATGGAAACTAAATGGCACAAGAGAACTTTGAAAGTTAGGGATTGTGAAATAATGTACCATACCTTGAAGTGTATTCATGAACAGAAATCGACTATTAACAGCATTTCTGTTTCCAAAATTTATTGCATTCTTTACATAAACAAAGCGAAACTTCGGATATTTACGCAATGCGTAAAATAGGTCCCAGCCGATATGTCCTGCGATCAATGAAAATGTGATGTAAATGCAACTCAATGTATACAATATGAACCCACCCGTATCCCTCCCCGGACCACCCCACCACCCCCACCTTCCCCCTCCCCCTACACCCTCTCTGAACACCCTCCCCTCTGACACCCCCAACTTCCACCCCGACCACCCCCATTTCCCATCCCACCCTACCCGGCCACCCCCACCTCCCCTCTGGAGACAGCCCCACCCCTCCCCCTCTCAGACACCCCACCCCTCCAGCATCTCGAGACAGGCGGAATACCAGCCCGGTGGTGTGAGGGGGAAATTTCCCGGTAGGTGAACAAATGTCCCGATCCCAAGCAAAATTTCCCGGTAGCAGGGCAAAAAAGAATCCGAAAGGGGCTGATTTAACAGGAATATCCGTCTTTTATGTCCCGATTTCGCTCAAAAATGTTTTCAGAGGGGGGCACTCTGCCCCCCCTCTGCCCCCACCTGCTACGCCACTGCTCGAGACTCTGCACCAACACACCCTCCCTGAGAGCGTTCTTTCCACCAAGTTATATATTGTAGCCTTTAAGGACTCCAGATAAATCATACACAACATGGGTTAACCTTTTATCCAGGCGGGGGACTGACGCTGCTGATCATTTCATAGTCCCCATCCGAACTTGTTCAGGGGACAATTTAGGGAACGTGGTCCCGAAAAATAGCGCATCCATAGTATTCATCCTGAAGTTTAGTTTGTGGGTTTTCTCTATGATGGAAGTCAAATTGAGCTGAAATCACTCCACAAAGCAAATTGGCATAGGGCCTAGGGCAATTCCGGGACGGAAGGACATTTGGTCTGTTTGGGATTTTTGTTAAAACCAGGGCAAAATGAAAGGATTTTATGACAATGTCAAATTCGCTCATACTTACACAATTCCCGCTACTTTTTTTTTCAAACAAAACACTTTTCGTTACTAATCTGGCATATTATTTTTATAGCATTCGCAGCACCAGGCGAACCCAACATTGTATAATGCATTAATTCAAGGGATTGCCTCCAGAACAGCGGGGAAAGATTATAGGAAGAAATGAGCATGGTAACGGAAGGACACCCACCACACAATGGGGGTCCTTCCATACCAATGAAATGACATCATCACTTTAGCACCCTTTGTGAAGTGTCTGCCCATGCTGGCCGCGCTTGTACGCTCACGATTGCAGCTGCCGCTTACCCGATGCACACATTGAAATACATGAAAAGCTATGACATCATCCTTACTTAGGCCGGGCAAATTCCAACTATAAAACCACAAAGTTGTTTTCCCACAATACTTGGTGGGGTGAGTGTATGCAAGTACCACAATACAGGCCAATGGTTCATATGATTTATAAACACACAGAACTTTTGAGAAGTAAGCAGACCAGGAATGTGGATCACCAAAAATACTCTTCAAAAGAAAAAGTCACCTTTTTATGTCACATTTCTCATTTAGGGTTACTGCTTTTATCATTTATTCTTGTATTCATTTTTCACAGATGATCATTGTGGCTTAACATAAAGTTTTCCTACACAGAATCATTTTGATAACTTCAGGGAATAATAATTATTTTTGTAGGAACATCAGAATGTGAGCATTCTGAACAAAGGCTGATCAATAAACTTAAAAACCCAATGGTCATTAGATGGTACGAACTATACATTTTTGGAATCCTTAATATATTGGCGATACATTTCCACATAGTGGAGTATTTTAAAAAGAGTGGAACCCCCGTGTAAATAGGGGTCTTTACTAACTGTTCAAAGCTTAGATGTAGTGGGGAAATGGAAATGATGCGTTTGACCCATTTGGCTGTGCTTCCTGCTCTATTACATGAGTAATTGTATAGTAGACTCTTAAAGTCTACTATAATGACTCCTGGTGTATTTATTTCAGTGTTGACCACTTCTTTATGGCCTTATTGGCCCTTGTGATTCCTCCCCATTTTGTGTTGGCACGGTTGTTGTCAAACCACCCCCGCCCCCAATTGTGTTAGTTTAACGATTTGGAGGTTTTTTTTTTGATTGATTAACACAACATTATCAGGGTAGGCTTATACTGTTATATTGCTATATGGGCTAAGCTGGCAAGGGTTACATTGTATGAACTGCATTAAAGGGCATTTTTGTGATTCCAGCCATTCTGTTTTATTAATTGTCATAGATATCCTTAGAAAAAGTTCATTCACACTTTGAGTTGATTCCGACTTTGCGGGTTTTGTTTAGAGCAAATGCCTCGTTTCCCACGTTCCCACAGGCCACTCGTGCTTAATTTCTGTCCGTAAAAATTGCGAATTTCTTACACACACAAACGAATTGCACGTAAGATTTGGCACACATGGATACTAACATTAACAGTTGCGATGTATTGTATTTAATTTTTATTTGCAACCTTTCCCTTACTACATTGGGTTTTTTCCGGCAGATGGAAAAAAGCCAAAGTTACCCCTAGATTTCAAACTGGTGAAAAGTTCAGATGTGGGGAATATCGACCTATTTTCCGTTCTGCCAATTATTTCTAAAATCATGGTGGAAAGAGCTGTTCACAATCAATTGTATTCGTAACTTGTGGCAATGCCCTTCTAGTGATAACCAATCAGGTTTTTGTGTTAATCAGTCCACGCTAATACTTTGATTGATGTACAGGATTTTTTTTGAAAAATATGGATGAGGGTTGTGCAACAGGTGCAATTTTTCTCGACCTCAGAAAGGATTTGAATGTGTACCATTCTCTCTCATTGATACAACTTTCACCAAATGTTTACTGTCCTGCACTAAAGGGTTTCGATCCTTATCAGTGACAGAACTCAGGCAGTAAACATTAATTCACTCTTTTTTGTTTCAAAACATATCAACATTGAGCAGTCCCCAAGGCTCTATACTTGGCCCTCTTCTTTTTAATCATTTTTGTCAATAATCTTTCAAAATAGTGTTAACTGTAAAGGACTATGTATGCTGATTGATACAAACATTCTGTACTTCAGACAACCCACACACTCTTGAATTGAAATAATTCAAACTTAATCAAAATTTCTCTTTCTAAATGGTTTGATGATAACAAACTCATATTGAATGATGAAACCAAGTTTAGGTTTGTACATGTCATGTTCTCAATAATTTCAAAATGTTTTGCACTGTAATAATGATACCTTTGAAGGGTTGAACAGTTTAAATATCTTGGTGTAACTTTTGATCCTCTGATGTCCTAGGGTGGGTGTGATCATGATCAATCAATGTCTGCATGTATTTCTAAATGTTGTTGGTGTTATAAGAAGACTTACATATATATTCCAAAAGAGACTCTTATTATGCTTGCAAATTAAATTGTCATGCCACATTTGACTATTGCAGCCCTGTCTGGTCTAACTGTATAATGATCTTTGAATACACGTCAAGTTTTTCAAAATAGCTTAGCTCGCATAATTTACAGCTCGACATTAGAACTTCCTGTTTTAAAGACTGCTGGGTACACGGCAGTGGAACACACTTAATGATCGGTTGTATAACCATATGCTAAGGCTTATTTTTAAATGCTTCCAAGGTCTTGCCCCAGGTTACCTTCCCTCTCAGTTCACTTTTTAGGCACTCAGTTACTAAGGGGCCCAGAAGTCAAACCAAAAACTCTTATGTATGAAACCACCTTGGAACGAATGCAAGGAAACGTACGTTCCATATGAGAGGAACCAAAATATGGAACAGCCTTCCTTCGGAATCGCTTTGTAACTATAATACAATGAGTCTATCTCAGCTTAATGCATTCTACATTTGTAAAATCCCACAAAAAGAATACATTGTATTTGGTAAGAGGTAGATGCATATAATTTCCTTTATACCATTGCTTATTTTTATTTGTTCTGGTTTAGTATTTTTATCTTATATTAATATCTGTATAAGTTCATTCGGTACAATGTGTATATATGAAGGGCCTCCTTGGAAATCAGTGCACTTGTCACTGAAGGGGCTACCCGCAGACTAAAGAAAGTTAATAAATATAAAAATAAATAAAAGATGATATGAAAATCTCACCTTTGGAGGTAAAGTCGGGGGACGCGTCTTCTGGGGTGGAGCACGAAATTGCCCCTTTTTAAAGGGACTTGGCCACATTTGAAAAAAAAGTGCACCTCAAGATTTTCAAAATTGATTATTTTTGCATGTTTGTAAAGATATACATAGCCCCCTCACCTGAAAATGATCAATCAAGCCCAAATCAGTGCCCTTATGGGAAAACATCAAAGCAGGCGGAAGTAAACATATATCAACGCCATTTATTCTGAGTTCATTTGCCACCATGAAGGTAATGTTATATTACCCTCAAAAATTGGATTTAAAATATTATTTCTCAATTGGATTTGAGAAAGCATTTCTCACGGAAAAGTATTTTGTTACTATAAAAGAGAGAAAAGGGATTAGTTGTTTTGTAAGGGCACCGATTTAGATTGCCAACCAATAGGGAAGTGGGTAATTCCCCAAGGATGCTAAACTTAGAAGAAGCGGTTTATGCTTAAAGATCAAAACATTGCAGGAAATCTAGGGAAATCCCCCTAAAGTTATATATTGAAGTGATGTAATTAGGGGTGGGTGGATGGAATTCCGATTGGTCAGTTAGTGTAAGGTTATGTTAATGCGTGAGAATGATGTAATGATTATTGTTAGGAAAGGGGACTCTATTGGAGTAGTTAAAAACTATCACTGGAAGGACTCTCTGCCAGCACCCACTACTAACAAGTTAAGCCTAGAAGTGCTAGATTTATATACAATAATGGTAGTGATTTTTGAGCTTGCACACCACAGTGCCGGATTTAATAGTTCAAATCCCAGTGAGCAGAGGATGTACTTATTCTACTGTCATCTTTGAAGGAACAGGGCTGGGAATCAAAATAGGATGCCCAAAGTTGTGGACAGAGAGAAATCGTGGTTTGGATTATCTTGGATGATATACTGTGGATTTATTATGTCGAGGGACTTAATTTTAACTGGTCGTATTGAATGCTGGACAAAGATTACCTTAAGGATGAGAAGATTCCCTTCTTGGAATAATATACTGAGGATTTTGTATGAACTTGTGCCGCTGTCATTTGGAGTCTCGCTGAGAGGAAATATCATCGTTGAACTGCAACGCTTCTGTGGGACATTAACTGGACATATGGCGGATCATTAGGTTATTCAATCCGTTTTTAAAATTGTGTTGTAATTGTGTAATTTGATTTAGGTAATGTTTTGGACATTACCAAATTCTTGACCAATTACAAATCATTAAATCTGTTGTGTAAAATTTAGATCACTTGTGCATAAGGATCAGTTATTGTGTGTGAAAGGTGTATTTCTAACTTAGGCGTCCCCGAGACGTCATAACAACTCTTACGGGTCTAGTGTACACAAAACCTAGCTACGCTACAGAGTACACAGTCACGAAATACACAAACTCAATGTTAAGTACTGATTTTGAAATTGTCAAGACTTTTTTATTAAAGTCCAAAGACACGTTGGTACACAATCCTACCATCCTTGCCTAGAATCAGGTCCAATTTCCTATAGACTCAATTGCTTTTCAGTTATTACCATCCATCTCATGCAGTTTTTTTTTTATTGAGTACTACCAAATGTCCCAAAATCAGGTATACGAATGAAACTTGTAATAACTAGAAATTTAGAGAATAAAGGTATGATTTGGGAACCGGTACTTCTCTTTACGAGGAATTGAACCCAAGGGCGATACCATATTTTCAGTGGATGGAAGGAACAAGGCCGGAGGTCGTAAAGGGAGTACCGGTTCCCAAAATCATACCTTTATTCTCATCTTAACAACCTTATCTTTAAACCCAATTTCGCGATGGCTTTACGGCTTAACTACAACTACAACACTAAAGGACTGCCGCCACCACCCAGTGACAACCATCGAACAACCCGTTGAACGCATGACATACGCAACAAGACGCAACTTAGGCCAGGATCGCACGCGAAAGTAGCAAACTCGTATGACGCGAGCGCTTCAACTAAAAATAACTTTCATACGCCAAAACGCGTACTACCTGGTTTCATAAAGACAACTTTCAGTGATTTGCAAATCAGCAATCGAAAATCAATCACAAATCAGATTTTTTGCATGTTCGTAACAAGTCCCGGTGTCCCTAACATACCCTCAAATGATAAGACCAGAAGCAACCTAATAAGGACAGAATCGGAGATTTTGGTCATTACTGGCCGAACGGACCACTTACTATTACTACACACGTAATTGATGGGGATCTTAACTGAACCCTGCCGTTTTCCTTTCCTGTTCTTCCTTCCAATTCTACAGCTGGAAAAGGTAACTTATGAAGAATTCTACAGACTTAATCCTTCACACTTAAAGCTATTCCCTGCCATTTCAAATTTTTTTCAAATCACTGAACACAGCTGTCTTTAAAAGAATTAAACCCGGGCATCAACCAATGAAATTGCTTACACTTTCACAGATGTTTAAGAATAATCTTTAGAGGTCTGGAATCGTGTGGCGGGAAGTATTACGCAAGTATTGTTTCAAATTGTCAACACAGAGCTTATACCAGGCTTGTTACATATCATGTAAGTATATATCTCATGTCACGCAGTTTTAATCATGCCACTAGCGGACATTCAAACTCAATGCATCTTTGCTCAATATACATTATCAATACCCTACAGGTGATAATAGTATTTTTCTGGCTGGTTAAGAATTCTCAAGGTGAGTAATAAATAATCGAAATACTGTTTAAAAAATGACCGCACTAGCAATCGCGAACCATTTCTTGATTGTTCATAAAACTATCCGTTAGAACTAGTGCCCACAATACGTAATCGCAGCTCTCGATAATCTACTGGGAACGTTTGTTTCCTGCGAAAGTCTGAATATGTGTTAAATTCAGCAACAAGACACTATTGGCCTTTAACCACACGAGAAAACTCACGCCAGAATTGATTCCATTCATGCAATGCACCATGTTTGTTCGGTCTATGACCTTTGTGTTTTCATATTGTTTTAATAATTGATAGAGTCTATGATATTGTGCATAGACACATTTGTTGTCTAAATTCTGCAAACTTTAAAAGTTAGCCTACAGATTACCCGGATGTCTGTGACCTCTTGCTAACTCCTATCTGTTGGGTATGTTATTTTCATTGTAAACTATTCTTCTATTTGGCTTAGACATCACTTGCAAGCAAATGGAAAATATCAATATTTTGTGAAACGGTGCCCATTGCCACTTTAAGTGAAGCTCCTTTGGTAATGGCCAGACGCTACCAGATTTTAAAGGCCGACTCAGAGATTTCCTAGAGGAGGGCCCCTCAATGTTCCAAAAAAAAAGTCGTGTTTTTTGCATGACATAATTGCTTGTCCCCCCATATACTAATCACTGTGTGAAATGCTAAGCTTAATCGAATTCCTTTCATATAGAAAAGCACAACTTTTGTTTATAAAATTCCGGATCCGGAATTAATACCAGTATCATAGGGGACGTAATACTACACATAATGTTTACTTCTTTCCTGCACTCAAACGCAAAATCCGATACATCTCAATTGGAATTGTTGTATTTTAGGTTACTATCTTAGGTTTCTAGTTGACTATTTTTCATATTATTAACAACAAAATAATATTTCGAAATCTCTGAAGTCAGACTTTAATGATATTGAAAATTGTACCATCATGCACTTGCTTCATTGAATGCAGACGTGTCCTTTTCTGCATAACTTTAGTAGGAACATTTAAACATTTTGAACCTATTTAAAACTCCATGCATAGAAAAGGGGAATCCCAAAGTCTGGCAGTTGCCAGAACTAATCCACCTCTAACCAGCAAGTGCCCAACATATAACTAGCTTTTATTCCAATCAAATTTGTTTGGTAAACTTGGGTGTTTTTCCATAAGTTACACCCTTTTCTGACATACTTTTCGGACACCGCTATTAATTCGGAAACCTTAATGGACTTAAACGGAATAAACCACAAAACGGTTTATGTGTTTGTATATTTTATTCCGTTAAGGTTTCCGAATTCATATGGTGTCATAAAAGTAATGTCAGAAAAGGGTGTCATCCTATGGAAACACCCGTAAAACTACAGGTAATTGTCCCAACATGTGGGGTTCATGAGAACAGATATCTGACTGGTGGCGGATTCCCAAATAACATATTCCTGGTGCAAATTGAATATCAAGTCTCTTAACAGAAAATTGGCAACACTTCATTTATTCAATTTGGAAATGAAAAGAGTTGATTTTGAACTTGAAGAAATAGCTTATGTTTTATTAGGGGCACTTTCCATCTTGCATGTCATGTACAAAACTTGTCAATGCATACCATACAAGAACCCCCCCCCAGAAGTTCTGCGTAACTTATGTTACCAATGCCAATAGGCCATATCATGTTTTGTACATGCCCGTTTTGCATGACTTGATCAAACATTAAAGGTGGGTAAAAACTGATTTTCATCAGCCTGCCCCTGGATCACTCCATTGAATTTTAATAAATTGGTATCTTAGAAAGTTCATATTTTCTCATTACTAGACGAAATTTAAGCCCCAGGAATTGTTTTCCTTTTGAAGTTAGTAAACAAAAATGTCGCAATGTGGTTGACCACACTTATTTACACACAAAGCACCTGTCCTATGGGATTGGCCAATTTAGTACGATATTTTTGGCTTCTAACTACCTAAACACTGGACCAAGTTAACTAACTCAAAATTTGTAATCAGATATATTTGTTATTTTTGCTTCCACTATAGGGAGAAAACATCATATGAAAATCGACCCATGATCGTGTCACCCACCTTTAATATTTGTCTCTGCTTACTAGGTCAGACAGTCACAAACACTTTGTGCCAGCAGGACATGCAAGTGTAAAAGAAAAGTGCTAGATGAAATTCGGTACTTTTGGAGTTGTCTGATATGCTGTTGTTGATAATCTACCAGCGCATTAAGATTTACCATCTGTTTTCGTCACAGGGTAGTTTTGCTAATGTTTCAGGGTTCAGTGAATAAAATGGGTTCTGTGGTTTTCTTTGAGAATGTGCGTATAGTATGTACAAGACCCAATAAGTAAAATACCAGCACATCAAATGATTATGCCAAGTCTTTTGCCAGTTGAGTGCCAACCAAGTCTTTGTCCATGCTGCATATGCCTGTTTGTACGTTACTGTGAACAGAAAAAGAGATCATAACACCTTTTATCAACCATGAGCCTACTACTGAGTCCGAGAAATTAACTAATTTTTCGCTAATTAAATTTTATTGAGAATTTTTAACAAGTTTGGGTGCACTGCTTAAAGGTATTGTGACCCCACAACATTGCTTAATGTTTTATACCATGTTTTTCTTCCCTCATATGGAAGCTATAACCCTAACAAAAATTAAACAGCTGCAGTTTGTCCTCATTTGGACCAGTGAATTTTGTACTAATTAATTGGCTCATATAGGAGTGTGGGTTAATTAATGTGGTTGATCACTATCGAGATTTTTGTTCATAACATCAAAAGTGAACCTTTCCATGGCCTTCAATTTAATTCATGCTGTAATGAAAGATATGTTTTCTTTATTCTCACACCAAAATCTTAATTTGATGGAGTAACCTGAGGGGGGGGGACAGATTGTCGTTGGGTCCAAACCTTTATGTTATATTTTTATTGGCAGGAATTTGTGACAATTGCCAAGGTGGGCATCATTCCAGTTTAAAGTGACACACAGGCTGATTTTCCAACAAAAAAAAAATAAATAAATAAATGTTTTGTTTTTATGATTTATATATGTTTCTGCAATCCTATGTAGTTTTTTTTTCTTTATTTTCATTTATTTAAAGAACAATTATTTTAAATAAATAATTATGTATTTGTATTTTTTTATGTTTTTTATTTATTTAGTATTTATTTACATAGTTATTTAATTTACATGTTTTTTATGTAGTATTGTATTTATTTATGTAGTTTTTATGTATTTAAGTAGTTCTTTATTTACATATTTATTATGTATTTATTCTGTATTCAGTTTAATTTATATTTGTAATATTTGGCTTGCTCCAGAAGATGCAGTAAGGTTAATGGAAATAAGTCCGATTGAATATTTTTTCAAGTGCTCGCAAACAATCTATGAAGACATTAATATCGTTTTTTTTCTTACTTTCAGGATACCACATTACCTGTTTATACACAGGAATTGATTACAATGTCAACTACATGCAAATAATGTTTAAGCTTTTAGTGTAGACCTACTGCAACTGTTAGGCACGAAATTCAATTATCAATTAAAATAGAGTGGGCTATACGGAGGGCAAATTTACTTTTGTTTATTTTCATAAGTGCTGTTTTTTATGTATTAGATATTAAACTATCTCAACATGAAAATGCCAAATTTTTTTGCCTCTGGCCAATAAAAACGGTGTGCAGCAAAGCGTCCTCTTGTGTCAATTCCGTTAATATTTTGGGTGGGCGTAATTTGGAGCAGAAATCCCGCTAATTCTCTTTTTTCAGGATTTTTTGTTATTCTTTTGATGTCCCTACTTTATGTAACAACCAAATAGCGATTTCGAAAGTTGTCATGAAAAGTGGACATTGCATTTTCTTGAAAACTGACATTTTAAGGTCAAATTGTGATAGGGCACTTTTCAGATTTTTTGCAAATGCTTTCTCATTTGCTGTTTTAAAGTTACAGTCATAAGAAATCAAATTAACCAGCTCAAGAATTGAGTGCTTTTATTACTGTAGTTTGGTCTGCAGTGCTCATTTCAACTTGCATTTGAACACTCTCATTGAATTGTACACAAAGAAAGTGCATTACCCCTGTGCATTTGAATGGAGCAATGTGAGGAACATTCAAATGAGTGCTTTTGAAAAATCCTGTAGGGTGCACTTTTTTTCAAAGTTTGTCATTCCTCGTGTAATTTGCATTGCCATAGTCCTAGTGTCAAGAACTTCATGAGGTATTATCTTCCTGACTGAAAAAGCTCTATGTCTTCATTGAATTCTTGACACTTATTTATGTGCAAGTGGTAGGACATGGCCAACCTAACATCACAAAGCAAATTCAAAACGCATCAACTTCCGGGTGCTATTCTGTTTCAAAGACTTAACGGTAGGAGGGCCTCTTACAATTAATCGACGGTGTCCAAACACAGACTTGACTAAGACAAGGCCTGTCACGAATATTAAATCTAAATGACCGTAAGTGTGAAATTACACTATTTAGGTCAGTGGGGTTAATCCCTAACCCCGACGGATTTTGAAAGCCAATAATTTTTTTTAATTTATCATGATATTACTAAGAATATGTGCACAAAGTTTCAAGATGATTTTTTAATGTCACTGGACCGAGACTTGGCCATAGTATTGCACACGTAACGTCCGCCTCTCCAAATTACCGTTTGATCACCAATGCCCAAATTCGAGCAGATCGTGTCCTACCCCCTGAGTTATGTTCAATATAAATCCTGAGGGTGCACTTTTTTTCCCTCAAAAGTTCTCTCATTCCTCTGTGTTCATATTTGAACCATTAAAAAAACTTACCCATTCATTTGAAGGACATTGGGACAGGTGCTTATATGAGAGATTTATATAATATTGGATGGCTCGAGGGTGCTATGAGAAGTATAAGCACGAGTGCATAAAATATTGAAACGAGCCGAACGCGCGAGTTCGATAATTCTGACAAGTGCGGTATATTATATCACCCGAAAAAAAGTCATCCAATATTATGTATTGGATAATAATTATGGAAGTGGACTGTAAAATTGCAAAACAATTTGCGACAGTGGGGTTATGTAGTCACTTTACATGGAACTTTGCCATGGCCTACGAAATTCTGTACCTGGCAGGCAGACTTACTCAAAGCAAGCTTTCGAAGGCTAGCCTTGTCTAAGTTGTGACACTGTCACTGACACCGAGTTGTTTTTTTGCCAAGATACAATCTGGTTTGTTATGTCCGGTGGTATATTCTCTTCTGTTCTGAGGATTCTTCTCCTCATGTAACACAGTGGTGTTTTGTCGGTTCTGTGTTGAATGCGGCCATTTCAAGTTACATGTTGAATACGATCCCCGCTAAGCTACTGGAGCACCAACGCAGCAAGCAAGATGATGAGCATTTGTAAATCATTATAAAGTTATGGACGCTTATAAAGGATTGCACGTATTACCAGTGCTAAATAAGCTACCATAAACAAGTAATAAAAAACTAACTGCAACGGATCAAAAAATACTGTTCAATGATTTTGAAATACTGTACAGTATTAAAAATATGCGGTAGTGTGGTTTATGATGGGAAGATTCATATTATATAATAATAACAGATCCAGGGTGTCCTCTGCCGATCCGATGGCCAATATTTTTTTTTGTAGTATCGGACCTATCACCGATACGATCCGGATTAATTGATAATTGCCCCATATATTAAAGACCGCCCATGGGTTCCAATTGTTAAACTTAGAAAATTGCACCAACGTTATAACTCATAAATAGTGTGGTTCACATTTGCTCCAAGTTCATGAGGAATTTTTGAGCATAAGGTTAACTTTTGAAGCAGCTCTGGTCTCGTGTTTCCAACTTAAAAACGGAAAAAATCCATTGTACTTCGTCCCTTTCCTTCATTCAGTTACATCGGATGAGATCAGCAGGCTCTGATATATTTTTGCTGATCGTTCTGCCGATTTGGTTAAAATTGGCCCCCGATCCAATGTCCGATACAAATATTGGTTAATCTCTAACTTACATCGACTAATTTTAAGTTTCATTTAAAAGTAGATAATTTGTGGTGAACATGATTACTATATAGCACTTGTGTGGATTTTGATGGCCCACATACGGAAGTTAGTTCAGTAAACTATGAGCAGCTCTACAAAGCATTTAATCTGCTCATACAAAAAAAATGGGTATAAAGGCCGTAATAATAAAAATATTTTGTATTCACGCCTGGAGGACATATAAAGCTTTTTACGAAAATTAAAGTACAAATCAGCACCCTTTTGGGTTAAACAGAATGTTTTATAATTAAAATGACTCCGGGAATTTATTCAGCAAATGACAGAAATGGCATTTTTTAAACACAAGAAAACATGCGTTGGAGTCGATTCCCCACGGGCTGCCCGGTTTGATGTCTGTACCTTTGTGGTTTTAATAATTTAAAACTGAGTACAGGGTCTGATATTCATGTAATGAGATACACATGTTGATTTAAGTAAACGGCAAACTTAAAAGTGCAAAGAGGGATTTACATACAGGTGTCCTAAAAAATGTTGGGAAAATCGTTTTTTGCACTAATGAAAAGCTTTATCAAAAATTTCCCTATGTGAAAGATTAAGCTTATAATTTTTTTTGGGATACAGAATTGTGAAATTTCTAATTTACTATTATGAGCAAAATACCACAGATTTCTATGTATAACACTAGATAGGAACGCCATCTCAAAAGCCGTAACCATCTTTGGCCACAGTGCCGTACTTATTTACTTAGCGTGGTGGACAATTTATTCATATATCCCTGATTTCCATAATCTGGTGTGTACCAATTTATTCATATATTCACGCAGTTGCCATAGAACAATGTACCGTTTCCAGGCCCAACAGGTTACGGCGCGGCGCGTACGCGTGGTGCGTTTCGAATGGATGACCGTAATGAATATTTATAATTTTCAAAACACGGTTACGGTGGCCGCCTTTTCTTCAACACGGACGTACGGCATCTCCTTTTTTTTTTTTTTTTTTTTTTTTAAAAAAAAAAATACTTAATTCAGCCTATGTTTTATATTGAAATTAAGCAAATGCAAAATTGCCCTGTTTGTTTTTGACTTCAAGGCACTGATCTGTAGCTATACAAGGTAAGAAATCAAATCTACAAATATAAAAATATGAAATTACAACATGCAACACAATTATATGGATGCCCCAAATTCTCTTGTTGCACATTTAAAAAAGTTTAGCCTACAATATACCAGGATATCTTTAGCCCTCGTATTAATGTTCTGTTTTGGCATATGTTATTTTATGTGCAAGATTATCTATATTATTCCTGGCCTAGGACTACCGTTTTTGCAAGCAAATTGAAGAATAGAAAGAAGAGAAATTTCTTCTTTTGGTGAAAATTGCAGGTGCCACTTTAAGTTGTTACAGGAACACTTTTGGTTCTCCAGTCACAAATACAAGCTATATTTCCAATCAATATGTGGCCTCAATGTATGTCACATATGTGATTTAATTGTACCACAAGCTATGTACTCCATCTGATGCTTATTTTGTGTTTTGGTATTTTAAGTGTATTCAAGACAGACCAAGACATACAACATGGCCTGCAATATCAATGAAGATGGTTGGTACCAAGAACAGCCAGCTCACAACATAAAGGATGGAAGGAAAAAAACCAAAAAGCATGGGCACCGAAATATGACTTGGCATTCCTCAACCAATTCAACCATGAGGAAAAAAAACCAAAAAAACAAGAAAACCCAGCACAGATATGCTCTGTATGACACTGACAGCAGGAGAAATGAAAATGACCAGGGAAACAAA